>APFE030274133.1:109697-126304 GCA_000404065.3 Pinus taeda | reverse complement strand
CTCAATCAATGGAGCAGCCTAGACCATCTGAGAAAGGTTCCCCAAAGTGGCTGACAAAGACACTTGAAAGTGTTCATCCTAATGAAGTTGGAAAGACAGGAACTAGAAATTCAAACCGGAAAAATGGAGGTGATGTAGATGACTCTAATTCACCTATTGATATGGATGTTTCTTATGATTGTGAATTGAACTTGTCTATAGATTTTGAACCAACTTCCTTCAAAGAAGTTACTTCTCTTAATGAATGGAAAGAAGCGATGAAAAAGGAGTATGATGCCCTCATAAAAAACGGCACTTGGAAGCTGGTTGATCCTCCATTAGGAACCAAACCAATTGGCTGCAAGTGGGTCTACAAGAACAAGTATAAATTTTATGGCTCACTTGACAAGCACAAAGCTAGGCTTATGGAAAAAGGTTTTGCACAGAAGGAAGGGGTCGATTATGAGGAGACTTTTGCCCCCACAACAAAATGGGCTACCATTCGGACACTCTTTGCACTAGCAGCTCAGAATGGTTGGTAAGTCCATCAAATGGATGTAAAAACTGCTTTCTTGAATGGAGATCTAAAAGAGAATGTTTTTATGTCCCAGCCTGAAGGATTTGCTGTGAAAGGACATGAACATAAAGTATGAAAACTTGTGAATTCCTTGTATGGCCTCAAACAAGCACCGCGACCCTGGTATGAAAAACTAACTAAGCATCTTCTAAAACTCAATTTCAAACATTTTGATCTTGATCATGCAACTTTATTTGTCAAGAAATTTGGAAAAATAATTGTATATCTTGTGGTATATGTATATGATCTTTTGATGAAAGGGAACAATGAAAGCTACATTGCATCCATAAAAAAGGAATTGGGGAAAAGTTTTGAAATGACTGATTTGGGCTATGTTCATTACTATTTTGGCATTGAAGTAACCCAACATCCAAAGTCCATATTTCTTTCTCAAAAGAAATACATTGGAGATCTGTTGAACAGGTTTGGCTTGACAGAGTGCAATCCTCTTACTACTCCAATGGAACAAAATGTAAAGCTCACATCTATTGAAGGAAAAGAATTTGAGGATGCAACAAAGTATAGACAACTTGTAGGAAGTCTCAACTACCTAACTACTACTGGACCAGACCAGACATTTCATTTTCTATTAGAATCCTCTCCAGGTTTATGCAAAAGCCTTGTGAGGGACATTGGTCTGCTGCAAAAAGAATTCTAAGGTACTTGAAGGGAACTCAAGACTTTGGAATCAAGTATACACAGGTGGACGACTTCAGCTTGATTGGATACTCTAATTCAGACTTCAATGGAGACAAAGAAACTGGGGTATCAACTTCAGGATATGCTATGAGTCTTGGATTAGGAGCTATCTCCTGGAGATCACGCAAACAATTAGTTGCAGCAGATTCCACAACAGAAGCAGAATACGTGGCAGCAGCTGAAGCAACAAAAGAAATTGTGTGGCTCAGGAAAATTCTTGAAGATTTGCAGGTAAAACAAGTACAATTAACTTCACTCATGATTGATAATACCTCTACAATAAAGTTGGCCAAGAACCCAAAATTCCATGATCGAATGAAGCACATCAATACTAAATATCATCTGATTTGACATCATGTTGAGGCCAAAACAATCCATCTCCATCATTGTTCCACAAATGAGCAAATTGCAGACATCTTCACCAAAGCACTTGGAAGAGAAAATCTTGAACAATTCAGAATGATGCTTGGACTCACCAACATCCCTTAGGGGGGGAATGTTGACACTTAATCCTTGTGATTGGGTGAATTTATGTAAATAGATAAATTAGAAATATGAAGAGTCATCGGGAGATGAACTAAATAGTCTCTCCCTCATGTATATAATGAATACCTACCTGATGGAATAAAGCACACGAATCATTTTTGCCTTGTGGAGTTATTGCCTGGCTTGACAAATGCCGAGCGAAGGCGCGGAAGGGTGTCTGGTCGAATGTCGGGCGAGGGCGCGGTAGGGCATCCAGCAGAACGACAAGTCGAATGGAGGGAGTGGCAGGGCATTCGGGTGAACAACACGTTCGAGCAGAAATGTGCGACAGGTGAACGGTGAACGAAGGACGAGATGATGATACAAGCCCGGGTTGAAGGGTGAGTTGGTGAAACGTGCTCGGCTCAAACGAAACGAAGAATTGTGCAACAGTTGAAGGCGTTGGCGAATGGGCGAGCCATCCACTAGGCAAACAAAAGTGACTTTGCCCAGGGTTAGGCAAGGCTGCACGACAGGTGCAGGAAGTGAATTTGTATAAGTGTAAAGGTGAAATTTGGGGTTTCCCTTGGATGTAAACTTATATGTAATTCCGAAGATTAATATTATTGATATGGGCACACTCACAATTGCAGGGAGTTGCCCCTCCCATGATAATCCACTGTGCACTTAAATGGTAATGATGTTAATATGATAAATGGTATATGAATGTTTCTGATGTGTTTAAAGATGAATATGTTTAGTTGTTGAAAAATAAACTAAGTATCGAAAGTAGGCGTAGTCCACGATCATTACTGTTGTTAAAAAGAAAAGGGTCGATGGTGCCACACCTCCTATAGTGTGGTTGGAAGAGTACCGCCAGTATAGGGGCATGACACCTTTCCTCCTATATGGAGGCCAGATCAAATGAATAATTTTTTCGACGATTTACTCTAGTGGGCATTCTATCGAAGATTGCACTGACCTAATCGAGAAGTGAAAGGCTCTTGCAAGATAGAGGGCTATCAATTTGGTGAATTCAACCATTTTTATTTGGTTATAGATCCCTGGCCCAGGATGCAAGAAATCATGAAATCTGAAACGATCATTTTCCTCTCTTTTTGGAGATCTCATAAGGTTTTGATTTGTTTCTGGCTTCACATTTAATTTTATATAAGTATTTTTGTTTCACATATTAAATTAATGTACTATTATAATTAATATAAAATTTAAATAATTATTTATAGAAATTTTTAATATCATATTTATTAAATAATTAATTTTTATTAAAATATCGCTTTTAATAAATAAATAAAATTATTATTAATATTTATAATTTATATTAACAATAAAATAAATAATATTTCATAAAATATGAATACAACTCTAACCACCCATCCATTTAAAAAATGTATTAGATTCTAAAATGTGTATTGGGAGAATCTAATCAATGTATTATATTTAATGTATCACTGGATTTGTATACCCATCCATTTAAAAAATGTATTAGATTCTAAAATGTGTATTGGGAGAATCTAATCAATGTATTATATTTAATGTATCACTAGATTTGTATATTTAGGACTTGAAGGTGAGGGTGGAATGACAACGACTAAAGATAACATCTCTAGCCATCCATACACCATTTGTGTCTTGTTTACTATATACAAGTATGAGAGGGTGTCTGTTTATGCTCTAATTCTTCAATTCTCAACTGGCCGTTTGTCAAAATGGAGATAGACCCCACTATGATATTCTATCATTTCTGACTTTTACCGTTAAGATAAGCTGGAAGAGGCCACCAGTGTATGTAGTGTATGTATATTCGTGAATGCTAATTTTATCACCAGTTCTCGGAGGCATTCATTGATTTCTTGGCTCGGTTAGGTAGGGAAACCATGAAATTGGAGTACCATTAAGGTTAAATTAGAGTATGGTTAATGTAGAGTATGAGCACTATTAAGGTTAAATTTAAATCAGAGTACGGAAATCAAAAAATTATATTATCATTATTATTTTTTAATCTGAGTTGAATTATGTGGGATTAATTTAGATGTATTTTTTTGGGTATATTAAAATAATTTAGTTAAATATATTGTTTATATATTTTATTTATATTATATGAAATTTTAAATTAAAATATTATGAGAAAAAGGTTTATATTTTATGTTGGTTCTTAATTATATATATACTGTTTTGAATTAAATTTATTTATAAGAATTGTATAATTGTTTATTGATATATTATTTTTTTTTATTTTATTAGAATTATTTTTAAATATATTTAAAATTTTAATTTATTATAATTATGAGTTAGTATACAATATAAGATTTAATTATAAATAATAATAAGAAATATTCAATATTATTTTAAATTATCAATTTTATTTTTTATTAATAAATGCCATTTCAAAATTTTTATTTTAAGAATAAATTATTTAATATTATTCTTTAGATTAATAAGTTAGTTTTATTATTATTGTATTTATATTTTTAATTAACATTAATAATAAATATTTAAAATTATTTATGTTAAATATTTTTTATTTTATGATGATGGTAAATTTTATGAAAGTGTATACACACTTATGTTAGAAATTGTAATTACTCTTATATGTGGAGTTAGTTAAACATAAAGAGTGAGATAACTAAATGATTGAGTATTTGAGTGTTAGTGTAGTAGCTTTAAGTGATAGATATGTGGTTGCATGTCGAGTAGCTCAGAAAAGTATAAATACTCTTCACCAAAGTCATTGTAACCCTCATGTTTTGTGTGAATAATAAAAACTCAACAACTCTTGTTATTTGTGTAAATTTATGTTTTGTCTCTTCCATCTTTCCAACAAATCGATATCAAAACAAAGTAAACAAATCGATATCAAAACAAAGTAAAACTAAAGATTTCAAACCCTAAATATTGGAGAAATGCAGCCGCAGTCTGCAAAGAAAGTTAATTGCTTATTATTAGAGCTGGAGGAGCCACGCTGTGTGACTGTGTTTCGCAGGAGATATTCGCGCGTGTGAAGTCGCAGCCTCAGCCTGCATAGCCACGCTGTGTGAGAACATCAATCACAACCAATCCTCCAGGAAGAGGTAGTGAGTCCCAGTTGCTAATTAAAGAGAGCCGCACCTGTTGTAGCCGGCACAGGAAAGAACCAGAGAAAAGTCACATCAGAAAAATTAAGAGCACGCTGATTTCCTTCCATTTTGGTAGCGCAATCACGTTGCGCTGATATCTTTTGATTTTGGTATTTGTTGAAAGTCAAGCGATAAGAGGAAAAAGGCCGCAACCACAACTGTAGCAAGCCAAGTATCCTTTTAAGGTTCATGTATGGGTAAGGTATTCATGAACCCGATTTGGAAATATTTTTTTCAGATATATTTTTAAAGTCACGTGGTGTTTGCCCTGGTGTAGTATTAAAAAATGGTCTTTCGAAAAATCAAACTTAAATTAGTTTTAAAAGAAAAAATGACTATGGAGGTTTATGAAAGGATTATTTGAGCACGTTGGAGATAAGGTTTTTTTAAGTTTTTTTATTAAAAAAATATAAAAAAAAACAAAGGTTTATGGTAATAAAAGCGTTTATTAGAGAGAAGGGTTTTGGGAAAGTTTTTTTTTGTTGTTTTGAGTATTTTTGAATTGTCAATACTATAAAATTGAAACCCATTATACAAGCATGTATATGGATGAAGAATATGCAACAAAGATTGCAGAGAGAAAAGTTGAAGCCTCGTGTGAAACAGAGCAAGAGTAATAAATGCTCAAGGACTCCACTATAATGTGGATGATACAGATGATGGTGAATTCCACTGTGATGAGACATATGTGGATGATGACTGCAAAGTTATATGTGAATTGGTGAATCCAGCTGTAGCTCACGGATTTGGTGAAGTTGAAATTGTCAATGAAATTGGCAATTAACACATGCATGTTGGGATATTCCGCCATAGTGTGGATGATCATTATGTTCGTCCCACCATAGTGTGGATAATCATTATGTTGATGATATCTATGGTTTCTTTTTTGAAACAGGGATCAATTGTGACAATATGGTAAGTGCAATGTTTGATGAAACATTGAAAGTTTGAAGTTGCGACTGTAGCAGCAACATATGAAGCAATTGGAACTCCTCATGAAGCAATATGTCATCTAGCAGTAGTTGATGATCAAGAATATGATAGAGTGATTGAAGAATTTTTTATTAAAATTTCCGCTAACAGTATAACAGTGGAAGACAACTTCCATGCAGTTGAAAAGAAGGCATATGTATATGTAGAGCAAGAAGCTCTCACTAAAGAGAGCCATATTAAAGATTTTTTTAACATTGTTTTTGAATATGTAGGTGTTCAGAATAGCATGGGCAAAAAAGTTGAAAACAAGGTTGTTAATAAATTTGTTGCAAATTTGAAGCTCATTGAAGAATGGATTTAGAAACCAATAGAACAAATTGATGTGAGCCTTAAGGTAGCAGCTCGAATAAAAGAAATGAATGAAATGGTGAATAATGATCTTGAGTGTGCATATTATAGGAAAAAAGCAGTAGTACTTGATGATGGAAGTGAAAACAATGATATGGATGTTTTTGAAGACAAAAATAAATGCATTGAAACCATTTTTCAGCAATGGAGTCAAAAAGAGATAAAATTTTTCTATCAAGAAATATGGCAAAAAGAAAGTCATGAAAATGAAACACAAGAAGCAGAACAAAGAAGACAGTTTGAAGATGCAATTTTTTGGCAGTTGGACGAATATTTGAAGAGGAAGGTGTAGTACACAAGATCATATTGTGTTTCAACACAAATTCAAGAAAAGTAAAAGAAAAATTGATGCAACAACAAGTAAAGGAATATGGAGCCTACAACAATAAACAGTAACAAAGAAAGAAAAAATTTCGAGGATATAAAATTTGGAAGACGAGAAAAAAATGTAAAATTGTGAAAGTCTTGAGTCATTGTAAGTCTAGTTGAGACATGGACCAGCAGACAAGTTTGAGTGATAGCTAAGTCAATTTCTATTGTAAGCCTAGCAGATATAGCTAAGTCATGTTGAGTTATGTTAAGTCATACAGTTGTAATTAAGAGGGAGTAAGTTATGTTGAGTTATGTTGAGTCATACGGCCATACTTAAGGGGGAATGTTAGAAATTGTAATTACTCCCGCATTTGGAGTTAGTTAAACATAGAGAGTGAGTTAAGAAAGCGATTGAATGATTGAGTATTTCACTGTTAGTCAAGTTGAGTTAAGTGATAGACATGTGGTTGCATGTGGATACATGTAAGACAAGTAACTAGTTAGAAAAATATCATTGTAAGCATCATGTTTTGTGTGATCAATAGAAGAGCAATAGCTAGTGTTATTTGGTAAATTCATGCTTTGTCTCCTCTGCCTTTCCAACAACTTTTTCTTTAAATTTGAATTTATATTCATTTAAAAATTAATTTAAAAATTAAATAATAATTTTGGAATAATTAAATTAATTATGTTAACTAAACCTAAAATAAATAATATAAATAAATATATATAATATATATTATATATATATATATATATTATAAAACTTTTAAATGGTGTACTTCCTGTTTATAAATATTGATGTTTTTTTCAGTTAGTTTTACTTTAAAATTAAATAAATATATATATAATTTTATAATCTAAATGTTCCAATAAAATTTTAAAATGTTCCCCACCTTTACCTTCCAACCATCCATCAACCTTCCAATTTTCAACCTTCCAGTCCTATCTTTCACACCATCCACAAAAATCCCCTAGGGGTTTCTGGGTTTAAAGAAAAAAAAAAAAAAAGATACCCCTAAGGGGTGGGGCCATCCACTAACCTTGTTGGGTTATTTTTTTGTAAATCTCTATATTTTAATCTGCCATTATTTCTTATACTTTCCCTCAACCCACTCGGCCTATGGCACCTAGCCCTAGCCCCACCCCCACCCCTTATGGGTATTTTTTTTCTTCTTCGACCCGGAAACCCTAGTCTATTTATATTAAAAATTTGAAAAAAAAGATTTTACGAAAGAACACCCTCCTAACCCAACGACACCTTTGAAAGTCAAAGACTCTCCATGCGAACAAATCAAAAACTCATGAAGTTTCGAAAGCCATTTTACGCTCCTCCAAAGAAAAGCACAATTACACTTTAACCAAATTTATTACATAACAATACCCTACCCCTCTGCATCAATATTCACATTTTACATTTATGTTCCCTAAAGGCAAGGCATGGCTTGCCACTACTCCAAAAGAAACTTGAAATACAAATCATCTGCTTACTCAATTAACAAAATAATTATTAAGTCAAACCATGCAGATACTTAGGAATATTACTTCCAAAACTGTAAGTCAATCCACGCGTATAGTTGTACAATTACTTCCAATAATAATATTTTAAATCACTCTGCCTCTGGAACTCTCAACCAAGGATTTTCATACAATTAAAGGAATATTAGTGAGCAGTAATAACTTCATATTTCTATTTTGGAAGTTCTTCACGCAGGCTTCTGAGCATTGATAGCTGCATATTTTACTAGTTCCCGTTTGAAGCCGTCCAGCCATAGATGAATAGGAGTTGCACCTTTCATAGCCTTGAATGTTGTCCAAGAAGCCAAACCAGATTATTGAACGATAATCAAGTGTGAAATTCAGGGCAATCGAATAATCAGAGAAGTAATCCAAATTTCAATTATCGACTAAGTATATCAGCCAACATCAAACTGAGATCTTTAGGTAACTGAATCCTTCTTTCGATTATTTGTAGACATGAATGACATTATCTTCTTATCTTAATCTAGATGAAACATACCAAAAGGAAAGTGAGGACCATCAATCGTAGCAGATTGGAGTAAAAGGAACCTTACCAGCATGTTGGAGAACCAGAGTTAGTTTGTCTATTATTGTCGAAAAAAAAGAAACTACATTTTCTGACCAGTCTGCAGTTTTGATATTCTGCTGGAAAAAGCTTCAATTAATCAGAACTCTACAAAGTGCAATCTCTTTTAATGTCAACTGTCTTTGATTTGTTTCACGCCAAAACTATGATTTCACCTGTAATGACAAGGCTTGCCCATTCTCACATAGTCAGCAGTGGAGCACCAAGCAGGAAGGCAACATGCACGACTAATGTTGTCCAAGAGCTCCTGATGTCAATTCAAAATTTGTGATGTCACAGCGCAGCACTTAAACATGCCTCTCGCTGAACTGGAAAAGTTTATGCAGCTAGCTATACATGCATGCTTGTTCAGTGGTTTCCAACCTTTCTAAATTGTTGCATACTGTTTTTAATAGTTTTTCATCCATTGCAGGCCCCATAATGTCTGCCGGAACGTCATATTCACATAGGTTTCAATTGATGCCTAGGCCCCATAATGTCTGCCGCAACGTCATATTCACATAGGTTTCAATTGATGCCTCCCCGAAGTAGATCCATACCCTAGTTGTAATAGTTTGGGTTCAGTAATGATTAAGTTTGGTTTGAATTCGGAATTTTTCTAATGAAGTTCGGATGAAATTAGTCATTAAATTTGTGTGTATATATATGATGAAGGATAGATTACAAGCTTGAGGTGTGAAATGAAATTTTGATCTATAAAATTAGTTATCTCTTAATTAACATTACTTATAATATAGATGACTAATTTAAATTAATATAAAAATCATATCAATAATTGTATTTTTTATTTTTTGTTATAAATTTGATTTTTTTGTTTTATTTTTTTATTTATATATAAACTTATATAAGTAATACATTTCTACATCCAAAAATATAATATATTTTATTTATGTTTAAAGAATTAACACATTAATAAATATGGTTGATATACTCCCATAAAAATATATCAAGTGATTATTAGGTCTATAGTTTAGATTTAATATTAATATTAATATTAGCTATTATGTAATTATAATTAAATTTTTTTTCAACCTAGTGAGCTAGCATGTCTGAAACATTTGAATTTTCGATCGCTTGGGTATACAAAGGCTTTTTAACATGTTTTTATCGATTATACTACCACCCATAGACATTATATAATGATATAAGTAATAAGTAAGTTTTATAATATTAAGTTTAAAATATTATATTTTTATTATTGTAGTTTTAATATTGCATTTTAGTATTGGGACTTCAGTATTAGGTTTAAATATGAGCTATATAAGTTAAGTATTCAACTGAGTAAGTTTTAATTAACATTGAAGGCCTAGTTTTTAGCCATAATCTTTTGCTTACAACCTTATTTTTTTATTCCAGTAACCTAAATTATTCCTGAAATTAACATTGATCCATAGCTAGATGATATGTCGGAGTTGATCACTAGTCAAGTGATCCAGGTGGATCTTGAGACACAGTGGCATGGAAAAGATCAAAATTCAAGGTGGTAGAAAAGGCAAGTATCTTGACATCAGATCAAAGTGCTCGTTGCCTTGATTCCAACGGTGTGAACGACACTCCAATCCAAGTTTGAATGAAGGAGATAGAAGCAATCAAAATTTTGGGTTGACTCACGGAAACAAGGGAAAATGAAAGTCCAAGGATGCTTTTGGAAATAGTCTCATTGCGTAGATCTTTTCACTTTGAATCTACTGCAACTTGAATGGGCTGAAACGGACTTCGGAAGATGAAGTTATCACCAAAAGACTTTGCCTTTGTTCCTTTGGAAAATGAGGTATTTTCTCTGAAAAATGGGCTTTAAGCCTTTAAAAGGAAAATCACAATCAAAGGCAAGTGATGGCCAATATCGGTGATTTCAGGCAAGCGATCGGCGATATCAGGGCGCAATATCGGAACCGAGCAGGGCCAACTAACGATTGCGATCAGCGATTGGCATCGGTAATCGGCGAAGAACCCTAGGCTGCAACGATTGTGATTGACTGACGCCGATATCGATGATCAGCAGTCAACAATTACCCTGCTAACAGGACTATTGAACTAGCAATATGCCTATTACGATATGGGGGCCAGACTCGATGGGTCTATAAGCCCAATTTGATGTATTTGAAGTCCGGTTGTTAAGGTTTTGGTCAGATTTTTAGTGTTTTACGGGGTTTTTTGTATTATCGCTTCAAGCGAAAAAAAGGATATTCTTGGTGATTAGTTGTACTCGTCGATCCTTCTACTCCACCGGCTTCTATTCTGAACAAAACAACCCCCCGATTTAAGAGGCCTTTGTCAAAAAAGAAACATTATAAAAGCCTGATGATTGGAAAAAGTACGAGAGAGAGGATTTTTGGCACATAGGTCAAGGTAGTAGCTTGCACGAGGAGCGAGTGATCATTTTGTATGACTTGGGCAAATTTTCTATGGTTTCTTCCCTTCTCGATGCCACGAACGTTGTGGTGCTATCCATTTCTTCATCCGAGTTCTCCTTTTCTCAGCCATTTTTCAGAACAGAGGTATAAGACTCCTTTTTATGTAACTGATGATTGTATTTTGTTCTTTTCATGCCATTTAATGAATGAAGGCCTCCCCATTGATCGAACAGGGCCCGGAGACGTATTCCAAGTTGGAAAAACTCCGCTATCAAGTCTTGGTGTCTTCTTTTCATGTCATTATGTGTTTTCTTCTTCTTTCTGGTGTGCACATTAAATTTCTATGTTAAGTTGCAATTTTCACATGTGATTCTTTTGATACATCTATAAGTAAAAGATCCATGGATCAAGTGGTATCAGAGCAGGGCTTTTTAGATGTGAATTTCATGTTTGTATTCTAACAAGAAACAGGCTCCAAAGAGGTGAAGGGGAACTAGAGCCTTTCGATCTCGAAGCGGGGTGTGCACATCAAAGGAAAAACATGGTAGAAGATGAAGCTTGTCTTGAAGAGGAGCGTAATTTCAGAAAGACCTTCTATTCAATGGTAGATAATGTCGGTCAGTTGGTTTTAAGGCTGGAGAGAGCAGAAGGGAGAAATCCAGAAGAACAAGGTTTAGCACATGGAAATGGTGGAGAAGACCTCCCTCCTTCTCCTTCCACGAGTGAAAGTTCTTCTTCGTCTCACCACCATAATCACAGAAATCCCACAGATGCATCTAAGAAAACTTTCTTTAAATTAGATGTTAAATTTGATCTTCCCATGTTTAATGGTTAAAGTAATGCAAAGAATCTTAACAATTGGATTAGGCAGATTGAGGTCTACTGCAGGATCCAGCTGATTGTGGAGGATGAGGCAAAGATTCATCTGGACTCTCTACGGTTGAGCAGCACTGCTCTCGTTTGGTGGGAGAGAAAATTGCAAATTAGTAAAAATGTAGGTAACCTCTTTTCCTCATGGCCTGATTTTATTTTTTTGTTAAAGGAACAATTTTATCCCTTAGGATACAAGCAAAAAGCTTTAATGAATTGACAGTATTTAAGGCAAGGCAAAGTTTACGATGTTCAGAGTTTTATAGAGGAGTTTAGAGAGAAATCACTAAATTTGGGTATTGCACTTGATACACCTGAAGTAGTAAGTAAGTACATTTTCTCATTACATAGTTACATTAGGCATTCATTATTGTTGTTTGAATCGACTAATATTGACTCCGCCAGTGTAAAGGCAATTCATATTGAGAACAGGGGAAAAAATGAAAGAGATGATCATTCCAGAAAACCACTGTTCAAACCTCCCAATGCAAAATCTAAAGAGAAATATAAAGGAAAGGAGAAGAAGACAGCAGCAGCCAAAGAAGGAGAGCGACCGTATTGAAACCACTGCAAAAAGTAAGGTCACGATGACGATCACTGTTGGAAACAGCACCCAGAAAAGCGTCCAAAGAAGTATGGAGGAAAAGGGAAGCAGAAGACAGTGGCAACTGCATAGCAAGACCTTGGATCTGATTCAGGAGATGAAGCATTAATCGCAACCACAAGAACAAAAGGTACTCTTACACCTCATGTTAATCCTGAATCACATGAAGGCACTAGTTCTGTAAATGAGTCCCTTCGTAATATCGAAAGGGAATTGAGCTATTTCACATCAGAGTTGTTGTAAATCATACTAAAGTAGAAACTATGTTTGATACTGGATCCCAAGAAAACTTAATCACAAAATCCTTGGTAAAGAAACTTGGTTTAGAAACCAAACCATATCTGAAACCTTACCCGTTGGGATGGATATATGATAAAGCAAAATTGAATGTAACTCAGTAGTGGAAAGTAAAATTTGTGATCGCTTCTAAACTAGTGGATGAAGTAGAACTGGATGTGATACCATTGGATATCTATGGCATGGTGTTTGGGAGCCCATATCTATATGATAGAAAGGCCATCTTCTTTTGTCACGAAAACAAATACCAAATCACAAAAGATGGGGTAGAATATATAGTAAGGGCTCATCAAACTAAAATGAATGCCAGCCTTGTAAGTGCAGGACAAATGAAAAGGCTGGTGAATTCTAGTAAGGGTTGCATGCTGGTGGTTGTAAGGGAAGAAAATGCAAAATTAGTTGATGCTTTCCAGGATTGTGATCAGGAACATAAACAGGAATTATCTGAATTAATTTATAATTATGATGAGTCGTTTCAGGAACTGAAGGGATTACCTCCGAAGAGGGAATTCCAACATGAGTTCCATTTACAACATGACGCTCCTTTACTACATATTAGCATGTACAGGATGTCAACCATTGAGATGGAGGAAATTAAAAAGCAGGTGCAGGCATTGCTGGACCAAGGGGTCATCAGGCCGAGCACTTCTCAGTGTGGATCACCAATTGTCTTATTGCCAAAGAAAGACGGCACATGGAGGATGTGTGTGGATTATCGCACACTAAACAAAATTACGATGAAAAATCATTACCCTCTTCCACACATAGATAATTTATTAGATCAGTTAAAGAATGTTGTTTATTTCACCAAATTGGATTTGTACAGTGGTTATCACCAGGTCCAAATTTCAGAGCAGGACGTCTGAAAAACCACCTTCAAGACCAAACAGGGGTTGTTTGAGTGTATGGCGATGCCATTCGGACTTTGCAATGCTCCAACCACTTTTATGAGGGTCATGAATGATCTCTTTAGGCCTTTCATTGATGAATTTGTTCTTGTATATTTAGATGATATACTTGTCTTTAGTAAAAGTTTGAATGAACATGTGTGTCATGTGAAGAAAGTTCTTGATGTATTCGAAAAAGAAAAACTCTTTGTAAAATTGTCAAAGTGTGAGTTCGGGAAAACCTCTTTAGGTTACCTAGGTCATATTATTGGTTATGGCCAGTTAAAAATTGATCCCTCTAAAGTTGAAGCAAATTATAAATTGGCCTAAGCCTACTAGTGTAACCGAGGTCCGTAGGTTTTTAGGTGTTGTCCAGTATTGGAGGAGATTTATTGTCAATTTCTCTATTATTGCAGCACCTCTGCACACATTGACAAGTATGAAACAGGTCTTCCAATGGGGAGGAAGACAGCAAAATTCCTTCGAAACATTGAAGAAAAAAATCAACACCACACCATTCTTAGCCTTAGCAGATCTCCAACAGCCATTCAAGATCAAAATCAATGTCAGTAGTTATGCCATGGGAGATGTACTGATGCAGCAAAAGAAGCTGATTTGTTACCATTCGAAGAAGTTTTCTCACGCTGTGATAAACTATACCACTTATGACAAGGAGCTTTATGCCTTTGTGCAAAGTGTGAAAATGTGGTAACATTACCTGATTGGCAAGGAGACCATCATCCATACAGATCATCAGCCCTTGCAGTACCTTCAATCACAAACCAAGTTGCAGCAATTGTTGGCATTATGTTTTTGGTATGGTTATATGTTACAGATGTTGTACTTGATGGAAACACCCATGGCAAGGCTCTCAATATTATGAAAATTAAGAAGTACGCAGGAGAACATTTCAGAAGATGCGTACCCGCAGGTACGCTGTGCAAGGACCGCGTCCAGACATGCAGGTTACCCATTCATGAGGTGCGTACCCCCAGTGCACACACTTCAAGGCAGTAAAGCGTGCACACGTGGGGTTCCTTATGTTTGACCCTTGGTATTTAGCCAACGGTATTGTGTTATCATGGTTTTGGCCCGTGGTATTGTTTTATTTTATTATTATTATTGAGGCCGATGATCCTTGATTTGAGGAAGAACTTGCCTATATAAAGCAAAGGAGATCATTTAGCTTAGGTATGATTTTGGGTTGAATATCTTAAGATCTGAAATATTAGGTTATTATTTCAAAAAGCTTGATCTATATGAAAGTGAAGTGGGAAGCGAATTTGCGAAGGGTGATCTCCCGAGCGCTTGATCAGATCTGGGCATCCGTCTAACTGTAGCACACTGATGATCTATAAAACCAACCCTAATCTGATGCACGCAGGTGTTTAACGGTGCCTCTGCGTAGGTACGCAGAGCAGAAGAAGGCGAGCTGCGTGGGTATGCAGAGCAGAAGAAGGGTGACTGTGTGGGTACGCAGAGCAGAAACAGGCGAACTGCATGGGTGCGCAAAGCAGCAGTGGTTCAGGTGCATACGCACAGGAAGAGTACGCGGCACGACAGTGTTTTTGGGTACGTGCCTACTGTGGGAGTACGCGGCGTGATAGTGCATTTGGGTGCGTACTGTACGTAGTGTAGTAGAAGAAGCAGTGCGTGGTCACGCAGTGCAGCAGAAGGAGCTCTGCGGGTATACGCAGAGAAGCAGAGGGTGAAGTGCATAGCAACGCAGGCGAGTAAAAGGAAAACTGCGTATCTGACTTAAAATCTTCTGTTGACTGAATTTTCTATTGATAAGGTGTTCTGGGTTCAGTTCTGTTATTTTGATCTAGTTACTGCAGCTGACTATAATTTATATGTACTTGATGATCATTTGATGTATATAGATCCAGTTTGAAAATTTATGAAAAGTGATCCTTGTAAGAAAAGAAGTAGGGGGTTGTAGCTCCCTTCCAGGAGAGACTGGAAAACGAGAGAGAGTTGTAGCTCTCTGCAGGTTGCAGCCTGCGTACTGGTAAAGGACTGCACCAGTGCAAGACCATTGTAAAAGGAGTTTCTAATTTGAAAGAAGATAGAGACATATTGCAGCAGGTGGTTTTCACCCACATTGGGTTTCCACCTTATATCTGGTGTTCTTTGATGTGACTGTCTGTTTTTCTTTTTCATGCTCATTGTTTTATGGTACTGATATGCAAAAATAATTCAAAGTATAAATAGGGAAGAATTGTTAAAAGGACTAGATAATACTGATTCACCCCCCCTCTCAGTATTATTTTCAACAATTGGTATCAGAGCAGGTCCTTCTAAAGAAGCTTGATCGCTTGAAGGAAGATCTTTCATCATGAGCAACTACGAGAGGGAAGCATCTATCATGCCACCGGTTTTTGATGGGACAAACTTCAATTATTGGAAGGTAAGAGTTACTGCCTATCTTCAATCTCTTGGTACAGAAGTTTGGAACATCGTAGAGACAGGCTATGCTTTTCCTTCAACTACTCCTACAAATGCAGACGAGAAGAAGAAGTATGAAACAAATGCAAAAGCAGTCAGTACCCTATTAGGATGTATATCCCAATCGGAATTCATGAAGGTAATGCACTATAAATCCGCAAAAGAGATATGGGACAAAATTGTCACGAGCTATGAAGGAGATGAACAGGAAAAGCGTGCCAAACTTCAAACTCTCAGGATTCAGTATGAGACTCTCAAGATGTATAATGATGAAAGTGTGGCTAACTATTTTCTTCGGGTAGATGAAGTTGTTAATTGTATGAAAATTTGGGTGAAGAAATAAAAGAGGCTATTGTGGTTGAAAAGGTTCTAAGATCATTGTCCCCCAAGTTTGAATCTAAAGTATCTGCAATAGAAGAAAAAGAAAATCTACTAATTCTTACTATGTCTCAGCTGCATGGAATTCTAACTGCTTATGAAATGAGAAAGGGAGGTCCATCAGATAGAAGAGAAGCGGCTTTCAAGGCATCAGG
>APFE030274133.1:74694-96222 GCA_000404065.3 Pinus taeda | reverse complement strand
TCCACGCCCTTTATCTTAGATTCCATGACATTTATCTTAGCTTCTGTTAGCTTTTGTGAGGCTGACATTTTTTTGCACTTGGTCTTGTAATTTTGATATATCATGTAGCATTTCTTCCTCTTCTTCATGAGTCATGCTAGAGATTTCAGGTTCCTTACTAGGTGTTTGCATTTTCTTTCCTCGGGGCATCAGTTACTGATAATAATGCTCTACTAGGCCTTTGAATTCCTTCAAAATAAATTTTCAAACCAATCTTAAGCAAAAATTTAAAAAAATCTACACACCTTTTTTTCTTTGTAGGAGCTCAATATTGCATCTAATGTATCTCTGTACTTTCAGAACATCCAGTTCTAAAATTGCGACCTCTGGTAGCTCTTTGTGTCCTGTTTCCAATGCCACCAGTCTTACCCCAATTGGATTCTCGAATGAAGAGCTATGCCAAATCTCCCACAGTGACCTGATTATAGACCTTTTCAGAAGAGTAAACTTGTATGAAGTGCCACGTGTCACTATTTAGAACTCTGGCTCTAAACAATATCTATAAGAAACTACAGTCCATCCTCTTTCTGTACCTTTTTGTGAAATTTCAATCCGATGCTCAGAGAGATATTTATGATGATTTTCCCCAGGTCACCTGTTTGGAATGTAATTCAGGAGTCTTCAAAAAGACCAACTTCCTCAGATCATATTTCTGAAAATATAGTGCAAAAAGCTCTGAAATTTGGACCCAAGTGGCAACGTGATTTCTTCTCAAATGGGTTTTTTTTCTGACTTCTGAAATGTCTCAGAAAAAAAGTTATAGAGAAAATTCCACAATGACTTATTTGGAGCAGCGAAACCCTAAAACTTGGCTCTGATAGCAAATGTTATGAACCAGCTTAAGAAAAGATAGAAAAGATAGATCAACGCCTTAGAATTCAGCCTCTTGGAGGGGGAAACCTCCTTTACATTAAATAAATGAACAATTCTTGGATGATACAAATGACAAAACCTCCTTTCTATATATAGGAGTCGAAGGAGTCACAATATAACCCAGCCAACCTAACAATAATAATATAAAGCCACAAAAATAACAATAGAGGCATTCTATGGGGCATAGTAATAACAATATGGGGGCAATAGGGGCACAACAATATTAATAAGGGTTATAACTACCATAGTAATGGGGTAATCACTAGTATTATAGGGACCCAACAATATCAGTGCGTGATATCGGGACCAGGCAGGGTTGACTAGCGATTGTGATCAGAGATCGGAGCAACGATAGGATCCGCGATCGGCGAAGAACCTCGAGCCATAGCAATTGCGATCATCCGACACCGATATTAGTGATAGGCGGTCGAAAATTCCCCCGTTAACAGGACTATTTAACTAGCAAAATGCTGATTGTGATATGGGGCACGAACCCCATGTGTGCACTACCAATCGTCTTCTTTTCACCAATACTTACGATTGTAGACTACGCGTAACATTCCATACTTAGTTTTATTTTTCGTTACCAAGTATTATTATGTTTCCTTTATATAAGTGAAAGCCTATAACATTCACATAAACAGCATTATATAAGAGAAATGCACAACAATATAAAGGGAGGGGCAACTCCTTGCAATATGAGTTTGCCCGAATCAATATATTGTACAATATTCACTTTTACAAAGTACAAGTTAAATCTTGGGAAACCCCAAATTTACACTTAGCCAATTTTCAACTTCGGCAAACTCGATTGCCCAGGTCGTCGGCGCCTCTGCACGATCGCCGCACGATTCACCAACCCTTCGCTCACCTCGTCACACGATCATGTTGTTTGCCCAACTTGGGTGTGCCTCGTCGTAACCAAGTCGCCACACACGGGCACCTCCGCACGAGTCACACATCCATTCACAATCTCAACACTTCATCGTTTCCACCGTACACAACTTCCACGTTTGCCTCTGCACGATGGGTGGGTGCTCACCCGAGCTGCCCAAGAACTAGTGCACAACCACCCAACCACATACAACCGGGCATTGACGCCTTAAGCCGTGTGCCTTCGCACAACCGGGCACCCTCGCCTTCACCCGTGCATGCCTTACACAATCGGGTGCCCACGCCTTCACCATGAACGCCTTACTTCGACTGGCCTTTGTTTAGACTTGTGCGCTCAAGAGACCTGCCCAAGACTTGGGCGCATATCCATCTGCACCTTCCTCTTTGCTATGCCCTCTTCTCCATGCACTTCTCCTTAAAGACTCCTTGTCGAATGGTTGAACTTTGCTCCAACAACTCGTCGTATATATAAGGATGTTTGGGCGAGTTGGCTTGCCCAAGCTGACTCATCCACCATGTAAATGCACACCCCTACTCATCACAAACACCATCAAACACATGTCATCTTGCTTCCAATTCGTAGGTCGTCCCATGGGCAATCATCCATGCTCCCACACCTATATAAACACCTCGCTCTCCTTTATCTATGTGCATAACTCCTTGCACGCTAAGTCTAAGCTCATCCTTCACCTATCCCAACCGTTTGTTCGCTGTCGAACGCGGTCACACCTCGGGTGGAACCGCAAGTCCTAACATCCTCCTCCACCTGAAGTTGTTTTCGTCCTCGACAACACACCATCTTGGTAGCCATCCACCAATATCATCAATAACTGTCTCACCCATGATGTCAACTCCTCCACATACTACAACCATCTCTGCAACATGTGTAGAACCACTGTCTCCATCATGTCTCATCCCGGTAACCATCTGTCACCAAGATCACTTTACCAAGGTGTACACCCCATCGGTATGTCATACATCGGAAATAATCTCAATCCATGATCATCAATCACCCTGTCACAATTTCCACATGCTTCTCCCCATCGTGGAAGGTTGGTCCCTCCATCTCAAGCTACATGCTTCCTGCAACATCTCATGTCAATCTCATCATGTGTTGTCATCATGTGAACTTCTGCCATGATACTCCAACACAATGCTAACACATCTATATACATGCCGGCCCCCATGTTTGAACTAGTCGGGTGATCAGTCCAACTATCACGCTCAAACCATGAGAATGCACATCCTCATGCCATCATCAGCTGTTTCTTAAAACATCCCATCACATCCTCAACTCGATCAAGAATCCATCTCCATACAATTGTAAGCCATGCTCAGGTCCATGAGGTAGACCTCATCTCCTCTGCAACATGTTGTCCATGATGTCTAGTACTAATGTGCTGCATGAAATCAGCCACATCTATCCCAACGTCATCATCCATCTGCAAAACATCCATCTCCTCAAAGTGAAGAGATCATCTCATCAAAATCTGACTCTCGATGTACCACATCCAGGTACATGAAGCAACCTCCATCATATTTTCAATGTGCCATCCCTCAAGTCTACCATAGAAACATGTATGCACCTGTCTCATCTATCCATGTGTTGCCCATGATCATATATCAATCAGCTCCCATGTGTCCAAAGTGGTTAAGTCTCAGCTCAACCCATGCCCAAGTGTTGCCACCAAGGCATCATTATCGTTGTAACTCCATCACTCCAAAGTGTCTCATATCGATCCTCCACATAGAGTCACTCTTCCAAGCCATTCCCATACATGTACTTGAAAGTATGCACCCCATCCTACATCAAAGTCTCTGACCTCAGCTCCTCAATGCATCAGATCCTCCAAGTCCACCATATATGAAGTCCCTAAAAGTCACAACCTCATGTCTTCATGAGCTCCATGAGTCATCTCCAACCAACATCTCAGCAAGCATACAAGTCTTGGCCCAAAGGTCTCTGCAAGATGCCTCAACCCTCCATGTAGTAGGAATGCTCCATAGTCTGCTCACAACTTCATCCATGTCCATGGCCTTGTTATACATAAGTGCACAACCTCTCCATCAGCTCATAAACAAAACATCTCCATGTCACACCGGAAAATCCACCTGCACAACATCCCTGCCTTGGCACTCCTCATTGGATGCCCATAAGTGACACCTCTACAAGTGCTCCTGCACAATGTCCCTACATAAGACTGCCATGCTCCATGTTTCCAACCTAATGTCCATGACTAAGTTGCCCATGTACTCCGACCAAGTAGACCCATCACAACAATCAGTCATCCTCATCCAAGCCTGCAATCTTCAGTCTAGTGAACTCGATCACCCAACCTTATCATCATCATCACGAGTCCCTTCCATCATAGTTCCCCCACTAAAAGTTCCACCAAGACTTGCTTCTTGGTCTCGGCCATGAGAAGTCCACCCAAGTATCATCATACTCAAGAGTGTGCCCTCCAACCTGTCCATGAGTCATGCCGAGCACTTAGCCAATTCTCCATGTGGCTAAAGCATGACCCAATCCTCCGCAATGATCATCATGTTCCTCCCTTGTCACAGGCCTTTGTGCCTTCTTCCATAAGGTCACAAACAACCCTAACAAGTCTTGCAACAGTCAACAATACCTGCTTCTCCATAAAAGGTCTCATCAAAGTCATCCATGGTAAGATCCTCCCTAGCATCGAAAAACTAATTTTGCTCTTCCCTGCATATGGTTCATCTTCCAAATGCTCAAGTGAAACACAAGTATCAATAATACTTACATCATCATCATGAGGTTCCTCCTTATGAGTATCCTCATCCATCCATGTCTACAAATTGCATGATCCTGGTCCAGCTTGATCAATCTCAAGTTCATCTTCCATCGTTGTCACATCTGCAACATTCTCAATCATCATGACTTCCTCTTGTTAACACAATCTGCAGCTTCATCTTGCTCCATTGTCCAACCAAGTTGAAGAAGTTCATCTTCAACATTCCTTTCCAAGACTTCAAGCTTCTCTTGAATCCAGGGATTCTCTTCTTTCATCCACTTCAACCTGTATAAGGTAAGCAAGAGCTTCCCTTCACATTCTTCCAAACCTGCCATGTCTTGTCGTTCAGCTTGGCCCAAGCACTAAGCTTCACCTCTGCTAAACCTATTTCACCATTTACCTGAATCACCCTAATATTCCACCAGTCACCTACAAAACTTGAACTTCCTTCCAAGCCTTCGGTCTTCGTAGAATCATCTCCTTGATTCAGTTCACCAAGTTTCCTGCAAAACTTGGGCCAACTTTGATACCACCTGTCACGCCCCTACACCTGTGGTAATCTTTCAACCACTTATAGTGAGGTGCGGCACTACCAATCGTTTTCTTTTCACCAACACCTATGATTGTAGACTACGCCTAACATTCCATAGTTTTATTTTTTGTTAGCAAATATTATTATGTTTCCTTTATACAAGTGAAAGCCCATAACATTCACATAAACAACATTATACAAGAGAAATGCACAACAGTATAAAGGGAGAGGCAACTCCCTGCAATATGAGTCTGCCCGAATCAATATATTGTACAATCTTCACTTTTACAAAGTACAAGTTAAATCTTGGGAAACCCCAAATTTACTCTTAGCCAATTTTCAACTTCGGCAAATTCGGTTTCCCAACTCATCGGCGCCTCCTCACAGTCGCCGCACGACTCACCAACCCTTCGTTCACCTCGTCGCACGATCGTGTTGTTTGCCCAACCTGGGCACACATCGTCGTAACCAAGTCGCCACACACGGGTGCCTCCGCACGAGTCACACCTCCATTCACAATCTCAACACTTCACCGTTTCCACCATACACAACTTCTGCGTTTGCCTCTGCACGATGGGCAGGCGCTCACTCGAGCTGCCCAAGAACCTGTACACAACCACCCAACCGCATAACTGCACAGAACTAGGCATTCACGCCTTCACCCATGTGCCTTCGCACAACCGAGTGCCCTCGCCTTCACCCGTGCATGCCTTACACAACTAGGCGCCCACGTCTTCACCGTGCATGCCTTACTTCGACCGGCCTTTGTTTAGACTTGTGCGTTCAAGAGACCTGCCCAAGACTTGGGCGCATATCCATCTACGCCTACCTCTTTGCTACGCCCTCTTCTCCACACACTTCTCCTTGAAGACTCCTTGCCAAATGGTTGAACTTTGCTCCAACAACTTGTCGTATATATAAGGATGGTTGGATGAGTTGGCTTGCCCAAGCCGATTCATCCACCATGTAAACGCACACCCCTACTCATCGCAAACACTATCAAACACATGTCAGCTTGCTTCTAATTCATAGTTCAGCCCGTGGGCAATCATCCACACTCCCACGCCTATATAAACACCTCACTCTCCTTTATCTGTGCACATAACTCTGCGGACGCTAAGTCTGAGCTCATCCTTCACTTATCCTAACCGCTCGTTCGCTGCCGAACACGGTTTCACCTCGGGTGGAACTACAAGTCCTAACACCATGGGTCTATAAGCTCGATTTGATATATTTGAAGTCCGGTTGTTATGGTCTTGGTTGTATTTTTAGTGTTTTATGGGGTTTTGTGTATTATCGCCTCAAGCAAAAAAAAGGCTATTCTCGGTGATTAGTTGTGATCGTCGGTCCTTCTACTCCACTGGATTCTATTATGAAAAAAACAACCCCCCGATTTAAGTGGCCTTTGTCACAAAAGAGACATTATAAAAGCCCGATGATTGGAAAAAGTACGAGAGAGAGGATTTTTGGCACACAGTTCGAGGCAGCAGCTTGCAAGAGGAGTGATTGATCATTTTATCTGAATTGGGAAAATTTTATATGGTTACCACTCTTCTCGATGCCACGAACACAGTGGTACAATCCATTTCTTCATCTGAGTTCTCCTTTTCTTAGCCATTTTTCAGAACGGAGGTATAAGACTCCTTTTTATGTAACTGACGATTGTATACTCTTCTTTTCATGCCATTTAATGAATGAAGGCTTCCCCATTGATCGAGCAGGGCGTAGAGATGTAGTCCAAGTTGTACAAACTCCGTTATCAAGTCTTGGTGTCTTCTTTTCGTGCCTTTATGTGTTTTCTTCTTCTTTCTAGTGTGCAGATTAAATTTCTATGTTAAGCTACAATTTTCACATGTGATTCTTTTGATACATCTATAAGCAAAAGATCCCTGGATCATCAAGAGAAGACCAAAGACCACTCTATATAAATGTATGCATGTTAATGTTAATATCATTAAAACCCTAATATTAAACCCAACATTATAAAACATAATATTAAATCAAATATTAAATCTAATATCATAAACCCTAATTTTAAACCCAATATTAAAATGTAGTACTAACCCTAATATTATAAATCCTAATATTAAACCCAATACTATAAACTCAATATTAAACCCTAATATTATACCCAATGTTAAACCTAATCTTACAAATCCAATACTAAATCCAATATTATAAACTTAATATTAAAACTTAATATCAAACTCAATATTATAAACCCAATATTAACCCCTAATATTAAACCCAATATTATAAACCCTAATTTTGTAATGTTGTAATGCGACATTGAATAAATTGTAATGTAATGTAACATTGTGACAATGATTGTCACATTGGTTGTCACAATGTGACATTGGATAGATTCCTATATCATTCCAATGTCACAATATTAAACCTAATCTTACAAATCCAATACTAAATCCAATATTATAAACTCAATATTAAACTCAATTTTATAAACCCTAATATTAAATCCAATTTTATAAACCCAAATATGAAACCCAATATTATAAACCCTAATATTGAACACTACATTATAAACCCTAATACCCCACTATTATAAACCCTATTTTTGTAATGTTACAATGCAACGTTGACTAAATTGCAATGTAATGTAACATTGTGAGAATGATTGTCACATTGATACAATGTTTGTTGCAATGCAATGTTGGATATATTTATATACCCAATATTATAAAACATAATATTAAACCCAATATTATAAACCCGATATTAAACCCTATAATAGAAACCCTAATTTTGTATTGTTGCAATGTGAGATTGAATAAATTGCAATATAATGTAACATTGCAATAATGATTGTCACTTTGATCATGATATTGGGACACTTTTGTCACAATGCGATGTTCAATATTTTTTTGTACCATTCGAACATCACAATATTAATCCCTAATATTAAACCCAATATTATAAACCCTAAAATTAAATCAATATTATAAATGTTAATATTAAACCCCATATTAAATTGTAATATTAAACCATGTATTAAAAACTACATTATAAACTCTAATATTAAATTCAATCTTATAATCCCTAATATTTAACCCTAATTTTGTAATGTTGCAATGTGAGGTTGAATAAATTGCAATGTAATTTAACATTGCGACAAAGAGCAACACATTGATTTTCACATTGCAACAATGTTTGTCATAATGTGATGTTGGATATATTTATGTACCTAATATTATAAGCCCAAATTATAAACCCTAATATTAAACCTAACATTAAACCCTAATATTGACCCCAATATTATAAACTCAATATTGTACCCAATATTATCAACGTTAATATTAAACATAATATTATAAATGCTAATATTAAACCCATATTATAAACGCTAATATTAACCATATATTATAAACCCAATATCAAACCTTAATAATAAACACTATATTAAACCATAATTTTGTAATGTTGCAATGTGATGTTGAGTAAATTTCACTATAATGTAACATTGCGACAATGATTGTTACATTGATTGTCATATTGCAACAATGTTTATCGCAATGCAATGTTAGATAGATTTTTGTACCAGTCCAACGTCATAATATTAAACTCAGTATTATGAACCATCAAATTATAAAACCTAATCTTATAAACACAACCTTATAAGCCCTAATATTAAACCCAATATCAAACGAGTATTATAAACTCTAAGGATGGTTGGTAGGAGGCTCCAAAACCAAGCTAAGGAAAAAAATTGGAGGGTGGTTGTAGCCGCTATGAAAGTATCCCAAAGTGCAACCAAACCTGTCCAAAGAACAAGTTTGTTGCTTCTTGTCCACTGATGGTATTTTTACAGGGCATTAGAACACACATCTTGCTGAACCTATCAACTACCACGAATAAGTATTCATGTCCCTTCCTGGTTGTCGGTAAACCTCCCACAAATTCCATGGAAATGTTTTCCCTAGGATGAGTAGTTATAGGTAAAGGATGATATAGACCATGTTTCATGTTTCTAGGCTTGTGGTACAACAAAGCATACATCCTCTTATGAACATAGATACTTTCTCTTACATCTTGGGCCAATACACATACCTCTTCAATTTATCCACGATCTTCCCTCTACCAAAGTGCCCTGCAACCTTGGAGGTGTGATCCACTCTAATCAGCTACATACAGTCACCTTTAGGAACATATAGCTTATCCAGTTTGTAGAGTAATGCATCGTGGGGATGGTAGTCAACGATATTGTTTCCATCATGCACATGACTCTAACTTTGCAACTGTTAATACACCTCCTTGAAGTCCTCATCTTCTGAACATGCCTCTCTATATGCATCATGGGTGAAGGGCTCCATGTGCATAAGAGTCCCCAAAATTTTAATCTTCGATGTGAGTTTCCTTGAAAGCATATCGACCAACTTATTTGTGCTTCCCTTGTTATACTTGATCACCAAATGATTGATGTAAAAACCACATCCACTTGTAATGTCTAGTCTATTGTAGCTTACTCTAAGCTTGCAATTACTGTAACAACTGGTGATATGTGTGGATTATTGTCTCCTTTCCAATCAGATAGTAATTTCAACTATTCACATCTTGCACCATGGCATAAGCCTCCTTATCATAGGTAGGGTGGTTAAAAATTTCCCAACGAAATACTTCAGAATGGAAGCAAATGAGCCTTCCTCCTTGCATCAGGACAACTCCCAAAGCATACGCACATGCATTTGTCTCCACTTCAAAGGGCCATTGCAAGTTTGGTAATTCCAAAACTGATGCTTGACTAGTATTCTTCTTTAGCTCCTCAAAAGCCTTATGTTGACCTTTTCCCCACTGGAAACTCTTTCCACTTGTTGTCATGGCTTTGAGTGGTGTTGCTATAGCTGAAAATGAGGCTATGAATTTCCTTAGGTACTGTGCTACCCCAATGAAACTCCTGACCTCAGAAACATTAGTAGGCATCGACCATTTCATGATGGCTTCCATCTTGGAAGCACCTATCTTCAACTCTCCTCCACCAATCACATACCCGAGATACACCAAATACCAATGTGCAAACTCACAATTCTTGAGATCTGCTAGCAGTTAGTGCTTCTTTAATGTTTCCAACACCTGGGTCAAATGTGAAATATGTTCCTCCCATGTAGCACTATATACTAGTATATCATCTAGATAGACAATAACAAAGAATCTATAAACGAGCGCAGTATATCATTCATTAATATCGTAAACTTAGTTGGTGCATTACATATGCCAAATGACATAACTAACCACTCATACATACCTTGCTTGGTTTTGAAGGTGGTCTTCCATGTATCTTCTTCTTTGACTTGAACCTGGTGATATCCAGACTTCAAGTCCAGCTTGGTGAAATACTTTTCTTGTTGCAACTGATCTAGCAGATCATCTATCCTGGGCAGGGGGTGTTTGTTCTTGAGCATGATTTTATACAACAGTCTATAATCTATACACATCCACTAATTCCCATCCTTATTTCGCACACTGATGATGGGTGACCCACATGGTGATGTACTCAGTCGAATGACACCCTGTTCCAACAACTACTATAATTGTTTCTTCACCTCGCTTGCTTTTATAACAGACTGCCTGTACAACCCAATATTTAGTAATGGTGAGTCTGGTAATAATTGGATTTCATGATCCACTTCTCTCTTAGGTAGTAATCGTTTAGGCTCTATGAAAACATCCTTGCTAACCTATGAAAACACCTCTAACTGTTGTTTTTATTTCTTAATACACCCCTCCAGGGATGCTTTGCCTCTTGTTGACTCCTCTTTAGACTAAATTTCTCTTAAAAACAATAAAACATACTTCTTGCTAGAACTGATCAATTTCTTGGCTTGGTTGGCACTTACTAGTGAAATTTTCGACTTGCCTTTGTGTGCGTTGATGATGAACAATTTTCCATCCTTAATGAGCCAGTACTAGTTAGCTCTCCTCATGAATATTACATCATGCGTGTACATGTATGGACCCCCAAAACTCGACTCCACATACATCAAGGGGAACCACATCTAGATCTAGTTCATTAATAAAATCAACACTGATAGAAAATCTAATTTTGCACTACTTTGTTACCTTCATCTTTGCATCCTTATTTACCCATCCTGGTGGATGGGTTTGGATGATCACGAACTTCCAACAACAACTTCTTGACTAGCTCTGCTACAATGAGATTTGCTTGTGATCTTGAGTCCAACAAAGCATCAATCTTTGTCTTCCTGACTTGTATCTTTATATGGAAGAGTTTGGTCATTTCTTTCTCTTCCTGTTACTCAAGGCTACTAAGATTCACCTCCTTTTCCACATATGTATAAACGATCTTCTCATCTACGTCCAATTTGCTTTCAAATTTGTTGTTCGAATCAGTGACCATGAGATTATTCTTCTTATTATCTTTCTTCTTGTTCTTCGGGTTTAGTTCTGTATGCAACTTCCAACACTTCTCCTCTGTATGACCATCAATGTTGCAGTGGTTTCAGTGGTTTCTAGGATCTTTGCAATGGTGTGTTGTGGCTGCCATCGTTTTATATTTTCCCCCTTTTGCTTCTTCTTCCCCTCCTTATAAGCTTCTTATTGCTCCTTCTTCTTTGATCCACTTGATTGCACTCTTTTCAGGCCTATGTTCTTCAGGTATTTTCCCTGTACACAAGCCTCATCCACTGATTTGGGATTGAACAACATCACTTGCTCACATAGATGGCGATGCGGGCCCCCAAAATACTTGAGGAGTACATTGATTTCTTTGGAGAGATACCCAACATTGCAACCATCTTTCTAACTTTTGTGGTGTACTCATGCATGCTTTGGCCCAAATGTTTCTTGAAGTAATTCCACCAAATCCACTGGTCCTTCACATACCCAATGGGATAAAATATGACTTAATGAGGGTTTTGAAATATTACCACTTAGTCACTGGAGGTTATCCCTCCAACCTCAAGGCTTATGTGTGGCTCTCCCTACAAGTCAATGCATGGCCCTCTAATTTCAACCACGTGAATGAGATCTTTTGCCCTTCCTCAATCTAATGGACACTGAAATAAACTTCCAGGTTTCGCAAAAAATGGTTTAGCTCCATTGCATTGATCTTTCTGTGGTACGACTTCATATCGACTTTTGTGTCCATTTTTAACAGGGATTGATTAGCTACACTCGAACTAGGTTGATATTTTACAGGTTCTTTCTTTGGTTGGTTCTCTGTGTCTTCCCGATCACCTGATCCCCCTTCTAATTTATCCTCTCCATCTAAACCCCCATATCCTACAAATATCCCAATCTTATTGCTTAGGGTCACCATTAGGAGGTTTACATTTCAGTTTATATCCGCGACTTATTATTCGAGCGAAAAAAACCTCACCTCCTCAGGATCATGAGGTTCGTTTACAGATTCATCGGCCATGATTAGGGTTTTATGATTTTTGGTATGGTTGATCTAGATCCCTACAATCTCCACAAAATACCCAAAGAAACCTACTCTGATACCAAATGATCCATAAACTACTGTGGATATTCCACAGGATAGTTTGTCACATCATATCTAACAATATTATATTAAAACTCTGAAAATTCTACACTATTACAGTTTATTAAAGTTTAAGATCTGTGGATTTCACTGTAATTAGTGCATGCATGTGAATGGAATTATATATAAAAGTAGAGAACAAAAAATTAAGCACACACACACACACACAAGACACAAGATATGCTCTCTGGGAAACCCTTTCGGGAGAAAACCCAGCTAGAAGGTGAGGTTGGTTCGCTCTCTTTATTTGTTTGGAAATATAGTTGCAGGTACAAAGAGGGAATGTTTGTGTCTTGTGGGTTGCTGAAGTGTACATATCTTCTCTGTTTGGTCTACCTCCTATCTCTCTTGACTATCTTTGCTCAGTTGTGGAACAAAATTCTCTTGAAAGAATGGAATGCCTCTTCCTCTTAGTGGTTCGGTTATAACAAAGCCTGATAGGCTACTAGTGGTTAATTTTAAATACATCAACTCTTAACTAGTGTTACAAAATAGACACTTTTAGAGTCCTTTACATCACAAACACGTGGTTATCCCCTTTTCCATGAATAATGGGGACTGATGCAACATCCTCTTGAACTATAGGTGTGAAAACAAGAAAGTCAACTTCTGAGTGGCATAACTTTTGCATATGGACTCTGATTAGCACACTTCTTGTGTTGTTGGAAAGGTCTCTATGTGTAGAATAGCATGAAAAGTTGCACGCTAAAGCGCTAAATTTTTACCCTCAAAAAACATCTTTAGATGCCTCAAAACACTCTTGGAAATTTTCAAACCTCATTTTACCAAACTAGGTCCCACCAATAAAAATAGCCCGGTGAGCTGATTCGTCCACTTTTTCCACTCCAACTGCATCAAGATAGATGAAAAAAAATATAATGATCCAACTCTGATCAACAACATGAGTTTCTAAGCAGAGAAATCAGATTGTGTGCATAATTTTGGCGGTTGCTTCATGGGTTTGTTTGACCCAAAATTCGAGGGCACTCTCAGTTGTTAGAGATCACAGAACCAGGGAGGAATTTTGGAAAATTTTGAGGTCACCTACAACAAAAATTTATGTGCCTATCAACACAGAGTTTGAGGCTCCTTCAATGGGATTTTCAACACAGTTTTGATCAGAGTTGAGGAACAAAATTTCAAGGAATATTTATGTTGTTTTTCGCACAAACTTTGAGGCATTTTCAATGGGGTTTAAGCACATAATTTGAGGCAAATATCATGTTGAGTTATATGACTGTGTGGGGCACAAATTTCTATGTAAACCTAGGCAATGACATCAGAAATCAAAGGGAGATAAGTTTGCTTTATTTTTGTTGTGTAATTATTTACTTTAGAAGTAATTAAATCATCTTCGAAGACTGGTTTTCCCCTTATGGGTTTTTCCAGGGACATTGGACCATAAATAAGTGTCTATTTTATTGTTATGTACTTGCATTTAATTTCTTGTATCAATTGATAATGTCTAAAGAGTAGAGTAGTCTTATATTTTGAGTTAAATGAAAAGTTAACATTTATATCAGCTTATGTTATGTTGGGTTTGGGTATTAAACCTCATTCAAAAACTTGACACTGGGTTGGGGATACAACATACAAAATTTCTACACCCAATTCTCCAAACTAGGACTTGCTAGTAAAACATGGCCTTGTACATTGATTCTTCTAAGTTTTCCACTTTGAATACACTAAGATGGATGAAAATAATATAATGATCCAATCCCAATCATATACATTTTTTTGTTTTAAATTAAAATGGTGAATCTTTATTTTCATAATTTCATATAATTGTTTGCATACTATATGTTTTCAAAACATATATTCTTTACCTTTTTTTTAATAAAAAAATTTAAGTGAACCCCCAACTCCACCAAGGGAAACTCAATTGGTGATGATCGTGAAGATGAACTATTATGTTCCAAGAGGTTCCAAGTTCAAATCCCCTTGAGTTTATCCATGGGTCATGTGGTGGGGGCGACATGGTTCACCTAGAGGTTATAGTTGTAGTTGTTGGAATCGACCCCGTGTCACACGTGTATGAGACTGGACTGATTGCCAATTCCTCTAGATACAACAACAACAACAACAACAACAACAACAACATAATAATAATAATAATCCTTGAATATAATATATATATAGTTGAATTGATATGAGAGAGAGATAAAACATTTATATGGTATGATGCTCGACATAATGAAAATTTACAATTCCTTCCCTATTCAATATGGAAATGGCATATGGCACTTCAAAAACCAACACAAGATATGCAATGTTGCACTATATGTGTTTGTGAGTGTATGAAATAAATAAATTATGAAATGTTAATGCATCATGAAAATTATGAAATAAATATAATACCAATCTAATATGAACCCTAAATTTCAAATAATAATTTCCACTCATTGATTTGAACAATAATATCAATAAGTTTTAAAGATGAAATATTACAATTGTTGAAGAAAGTTCTTAACATCTAGCTAAAAACTTTATTTACATTTACCTGTTTTTTAATGGTGCTATTCAATTTCATGATATGGGTTAATTAGAGAATGGATGTATTGGTTTATACCCACCAATAACTAAACATTAGAGGAAATTTCAGCCTAAAAGTGGCATTTTAAGTAAAAGTAATAAAATAATAAAATAAAAGCTATAAATTTTGGAAGGAAAAGAAGAAAACTACATATTTTAATTGTATTTTTGGTTTATCTTTTTATATGTTTACTCAAATTTCAAGTGTAGACACTCATTGGATGAGGAATTAAATTCTACATCCAACGAGTACCCATTATGCATACTTATGAGAAGACCCATATTGATAAAAATTGAAGATACATTAAAAACGTGTTCAACACACGTTTTTAATGTATCTTCAGTTTTTTAATCAATTTGGGTCTACTTAGAAATACACATTTTTTTTTTAATATATCTTCAATTTTTATCAATGTGGATCTACTAAGAAGTATGCATAATGGGTACTTGTTTGATGTGTTATTTAATTCTACATCCAATGAGTATCTACACTTGAAATTTTAGTAAACCTATAAAGAGATAAGTAAAAAATACAATTAAAAAAATAAAAAATAAAATTCCCTCCAAAATATTTACATGTACCTCTTTTTAAATTGAAAGGATTTTGATTGGCTTACATATTATGTACATGAAAGTTCCATGGGCACTTTTAGGCTAAAAATTCATCTAATGAGCATTAGATGTATTAATTAAGGATAACATATTTGTTTTGATTGTAATGAAAAGTATGATGGAGTAGTAATTAAGTATAATGTATGGATTTTTGTCTTAATTTATGTGAGAGCTTCATCCTGATTAAGATTTAAAGGAAAATATGGAAATTCAATTGAATTTAATTCCCTCAAATGGTACTAATAGATAATATTCATAGATCCCAACTTATATTTAGAGAAATAAAAATTGCAAAATTTAATTCTCTCGAAATTTAATTTAATTCAATTCAGTTCCTTTAAGATTTGACATGAAAATAATCTATGACACTTTAAAAAACAAAAAAAGTACAACGTTGCACACTATGTGTGTTGGGGGAGGGAATCCCACTCATTTACATTTATCTTTTTTTAAATTGTTTTACTCAGTTCCATGGCATAAATTAGAGAATGGATGTCTATAGCTCAAATAATTAAATGTCCTAATTAAGGTTAAAGTATTTGTTTTGATCATAATAAAAAATATGATGAAGTATTAATTAAGGATAAAGAATGCAATTTTGTCTCTAATGCCCCTCTATGTGAGAGTTTCAATAGTGCTTGAATTAAAAAACAAAACAAAACAAAACAAAACAAAACAAAAAAACAAAAACAAACAAACAAACAATAATTTAATTATTTTGGATTAATATTAATAAATAATATTCATGAAAAAGCTGGATATTCAAAAAAATACAACATGTTAACTCATTTAATTTATAATAAAATCTTTAAAATGCAAAAATGCAAATATTAAAATGTTTATTGTTTAATTTATTAGTAAATGAGGTTTAAGTCATTTTTCCCTTTACGTTAAAACTCTAAATTCTAATTTAAAGAGATAAAGGATGCACAATTGGATTAAATTCCTTCCATATTCAAAATAAAAATAGAAATGGTATATAGCACTTTCAAAAACAAACAAAATAAAATAATAATGTTTTACCCTATATGTTTATTCATTTCTAGTTTTAATAAAGAAATTATGGAATGCTAATATATCCGCCAAAATATTAAAAATAATCAATACCAATCTATATAATAATCCCTCTTTTTGATTTATAGAATAATATCAATAAATTTTAAAGATGAAATATTATAAATGTAAATTAGCAAATGAATGTATTGAAACTTATATTCATCTATAACTCATAACTCAGACCTTGCTTTTAAGGTAACTAAAAGTATGATGTAGCATTAATTAAGTATAAAACATGTATTTTGTTTCTAAGTCTTTTTAATGTGAGAGTTTCAATTGCAATTGAGATTTAAAGAGAAAATAAATAATTCATATTGATAAATAATATTCATGAAAAACATTAAAAAGTAAATATTAATATGTTAGTTATTCAATTTATAAAAAAAAAAATAGAAGTTCAAAACTGTAAATATACTAATATTTTTTATTTAATTTATAAATAATAAAGTCTCAAGGGGTAGCTCTTTGGTGATCACCATCATATGAAGTCTTTGTGAAGTGTGTGGTTCAAATTCAAATCTCCCGTGAAAGCTTTGTGATCCATCTATGGGGTGCAATTAGTGATCACCGTGATATAAAGTCTTTGTGAAGTGTGTGGTTCAAATTCAAATCTCCACTAAAAGCTTTGTGATTCATCCACGGAGTGCACATGGGTTCACCTAGAGACTAGACATACAGATTAAAAAAAAACCAAGAAAAAAAATTTGAAGTCAATTTCCCTTTATATGAGAATTCCCAACTCATATTAAAAGAAGAAGTCAAAATTCAATTCAATTCATTTCCTTGAAATTTTTGTTGATATATAAAGTATTAGACATATAAAAATGTAAATATTAATATGTTAATCATTCAAGTTTTATAAAAAAGAGATGGGTTGTGCAAAAATGAAAATATTTAAATGTTTTAAATGAAATAAATTTTAGAGTTAATTCTAGATTTGTTTTTTCTTGAAAAGACAAAAAACAATGCTTTCATTTAAAGTGTTGCACTTTAAATAGTATATTAGTGTAAATCCAGGCTTAACTTAGTGACATGTATAGAGATCAAATTTCTCAAGGTGAAAACCATTTTTAGATTGAAGAAATTTGGAAAAAAGTTTGCATGTCAAGGAATTTGATCACTTTAGATACATGATACTTGCTAAGTTAAGATGGATCCACACTAGTTTTTTGTATGGTGTCCTTTAACCTTATTTTGGTCACAAATTATACTAATAAATAATATGTATTTATCACCACTATTGAAAATCAATGCTTTTAGCATTAATTTTGGGATATCTAATTGAAGATCTAACTCTATCAATCACCAATCACAACTACTCTCTTATATGGGTGCAGGGTTTGGAAACTATGTATATTCTAGTAGTAATTTGAAACAAGATAGAGAGAATGTTTGTTACTATGTTTTTAAACATTTTCGTGCGAAGAAATTAATGCATCATGATATTGTTCTTGCAAAAGTTGACGCAACCCCATTCAATACTTCTATGATTTTTCCTATCGTGGTCTTCTTAGATATCAAATCTCGGTTTGAGATTGTCTATGTGTCAGGAGAAAATGGGATCAATTCATGTTGGTATGTGAAAGGCCCTTTGTTGCTTCACCTCATTAACCTTGACAATGATAAACTACTCTGACATATCATAGCTTTTAGTGCATGCCCTTGATCTCTCCAAGGGTGAGACAAAAAAAGTAATTCATACTAAGAAATATAAAGGCTACCTTCACTCCACACTATTTTAGCCTAGAAAACTGCTCTCTCCAAAAGTCCAATACTACCCATATTTTGTATCTCCATTGCAATGATGGATCCATTCTATCGCTAAGGTATAGTAGACTTTAGTTTTCTTGCAACTTGAGGGTCCCTTTTATCTACCTTAGAGTTTGCTCCCAACAAATTTGCATAGAAATAGATCATCTATTCCTTGGGGGCATCATATTTTCAAAATTTGATCCTTAGAGCCTTACAACAAGGACTTCGTATTTCGATGCTCTCCATATACAAGATTAGATGGCAATATCTTTATCTCTTGATATATTGACTTTAGTCTCTTTGGGCACTCATGGATTATAAGGACTAGAGATGCTTTTCCCTCTTCCTATCAGACGTTATTAGTTCCCTAAGTGACATGCACATTTACTTCCAACCCTTTGACACTAATATGGGAAGAGTCACCATGGCCTATTTCCAAACTCACATGATAGAGCTACGTCATAGACATATTGGTTGTCATAGCCTCTCACCCACCACACATTTATTTATAACCTTGAAAGTTAAAAATACTTCTCTAAAACAACATATTTAGCCATGTAACATCTTCCTTAATTTTTAAATTTTTTTTCAGCTTTAGCAACTGTCTTTTCTTTTAACACTTTTGTTTTCCCCATAAAATGCACTTTGGCCTTTTAGTTATCATTTTTGAATAATATATTTTCTATATCAATTTTAATTATAACTAAATTTTTAAAAATTAATTAAATTAAAATTATACCAAATTTTATCAAATACTTTTGATTCATTAATTTTTACATTACTTTATTCTTTTTTTTTTAAGTTTAACTAAAAAACACTTCTCAATTTGCATAGTTAAATTTTCAATTTTACATTAAAAAATTCCATTTTTTATATAATAATAATTTAAAAATATTATAAAAAATGTTCTTATAAAATAGGTGCAAATGCTTTTAAAAATAATAATTGAAGTAAATTTAATGATTAAGAGCATTATATTTTTTCTAGAAAGATATTACGATTTCAAAACCATAAAAAATAAAATTAGATTAATAATAATAAAATATATAATCATTATATGAGTAAATACCAAATTTACATGAGACAACTTTATAACTTAAAACAGGATAAAATTATTTTAATAATTCAGATCATTTAATTTAATGGTATTCTAATAGTTTAGATCATTTTTAATTTGATGGTGTAGAGGCTTAGAGTACACCTATAATAACTCCCGAGTGTTAAAATTTAAATAGAACAACTAGATTTAAAGTTAGTTAAATGTGGACCATGACCGCAATGTTTTCTCTAGCCCACTCAAACAAAAGGTGTCACCTAATTTGATGTGTAAAAACGTCGCTCATTAAAAAAACCTTTAAATTAATTTAAACCCGCGCAGGTGTAGTGACCGTTGGAGATGGAGCGTATTTATTGCCCTTTCCTGGACCAAACACCGCAGTGGTTTCATTGCAGCGTCTTTTGTATTGGCTTGGCTTTTGTTTCACGTGGTTTCTTTTGTATTGGCTTGCCTTTTGTTTGATGTTTGGTGGTTCAGTAGCATCGCCATGCTCTTGTTTTTCCTTTACGGGTTTTTGGTGGTATGGATTGTTTTGGTTGTTTCTGTTTTTTTTCCTTTCATTTATTTTATTGTCATTGAATTGCTCGGTAAACCAGTTTTATTTTGTTGCCAATGTTAATAAATAAATAGATATCAGCTGAAATCATGATTTTTGAGGAATTTAGACTTCTGTGATCCATAACATTGTTTAGAGAATTTTCGGCAAAATCACATAAACAATTTTTTATCGACACTTTTCGAACCAACTAGTGTGATTAATCATCAAGACAAGTTGAAGAATCAATCCAGCTTCACTTATTATTTAATAAATAGAAACTAGCTGAAATCATGATCTTTAATGATCTTTATTTAAGGCGTATTCTACTCACGTAGCGTTCCGAGAAGCTGTTTCTCTCTTCGAGGTAAGATACAGAGTACATTCAAATTTCAATGTGTTATTCTGAATCCTTGGTATATGGTAGGGCAATCTTCTCTTATTTCTCTCTTTATCATTGTGACAGGTGTTCAGGTATGATGCTCTGTGGAATTACCTGCCTAAATTTCATTTGCCGATGGATGGACCCATTTCAGTTTAGGTATGATGCTCCGTGGAATTTATTACCTATGCTCAAATTTGCTCACTTATTTGCATTCTTTTAATCAAAGCGGCTTCTGCCCAAGATACCCGGTGGGAAAGGTACCTTTCAGAACGACATTCACTGTCGATTCGAGGAAATGTAGGAGAGGATCTTGGGCAAAGAGGAGACATGGCAGCAGGACAGTGGTAATTATTTGAATCGACGAAGAAAACAGAGGCGGAAGAGGAAAGGAGTTCATTGGCGAGAAGTTATTCAGAATGGTGGCAGGGACAACTTCTGCCCCTCTTGAGTGTTTCATTGCTTCTCCCCCAACTTCTCTTCATTCATTGGATTCAAGAGTGGAGCAGGTGAGTTTCTGTTTTTACCATTTGTTGATGAAATTTCGTGTCGGCACAGAATGAAGCAATAATATTGCAAACTTAGGAAGCTCCCAGTTAAATGTTCGATGGCCCTGTTTATGCTCCAGTTTTTCGTCTCGGTAAGATTCACTTATCATTTTCATCTTCAGTTGCCCGTTTGTCAGAAAGTTTTGGGGATTTTTGGTATATTGAAGGACTTTGTCAAAATGGAGATAACCTGGGAGAGGCAACCAGTATACGTATTTAGTGTACGTACATGCTTACTCTGAAGTGTTAATTTCACCTCTACAATCTGTAGCTATGGGAAGCCATGATATTGGAGTAGGGTTATGGTTAAATAAAAATATGGTTAACTGTAGATTACAAACACTATTAGAATTAAATTAAAGAAGGGTTAGATTTAAATTAGAGTACGTAAACTGAAAATTATATTATTTTTAATTCACTGAAATTATTGTATGATTAATT
>APFE030274133.1:61826-73817 GCA_000404065.3 Pinus taeda | reverse complement strand
AAAAAACAGGAGGGCAGAAGAGAGGTTCTAGGGTTCAACAACAGAGGAGACAGGGTTAACAGGCAACCATGGCAGCGCAGGGAGGAGGGAACTCCACTCCCTCCTACAGCAATGTGGTTTCAAACAGGGGAAGAGTAGGGAATGGGAACAAGCCTCCACAGTCCTTGGAGGACAAGACAAGAATTCCTGAAACCTAGAAGGAGGAAGGCAGCAAAACCCATGCAGAGCAAGGGACCCATGAGGAATACCGACATGAGGATAAAGCGGAAGACAGTGGTCAGGAAACAGAAAACAGAACCAAGATGGGGCCCTGCAAACCCAAGACCAACACTAAATTGCAAGTTATTCTGAATGATCCTGCTCTTCAAGTGCACAGGGATCATATGACAAACTACGCTATCATATGCAAGTTTATGGGAATTTGGCCGACAGAGAAAGCATTATACACTTGGATAAAATACAACTGGAAACCAAAAGGGGAGTTAAATATACATCTTGGATCCAAAGGTTTTTTTACAGTGGTGTTCACGAACATGGAGGACAGAGATAGGATTTTTAAAGGAGGACCATACTTCTATGCAGCAGCTGGTCTCTATATGCACCCATGGACGATGAACTTTGTGCCGGAGCGAGAAACTTTCACATTGGTACCGGTATGGATTAGACTCTACTCTTTACCCTTAGATTATTGGATGCTAGAGTCTTTAAAAGCAATAGGCAATAATTTAGGTCATTTTTTAAAGATTTCAAAAGCAACTCTACGAGGAAAGTATACCTCCTATGCCCATATGTGTGGAAATGGACCTTTCTAGAGCTCTTCTAGATGAGGTCATTCTTGAAGTCTATGATGAGGAATGGGTTCAAGCAGTTGATTGCGAGCACATCCCTTTCAAATGTCGCAAATGTCATGAGCATGGACACCATGGAGACAGCTGGTTGGCAGCTTGATATATCTTACAACAGCAGTGTTAATAGCTTCTGCCCAAAGACCATTTGATAGACCCTTACCTTGTAGCATGCTCCTTGCGCACTCCACAAGAGTTATGTTCTTCCGTTCTGCCACTCCATTCTACTGTGGAGTGTGTGGCACTGTAAACTGCTACACAATCCCATGATGCTTGCATAAATTCATGAACTCTCCCAACCTGTATTCTCCCCCTTGATCTGAGCGGAGAATTTTTATCCTTTTTCCTGTCTTGTTCTCTACCATAGATTTAAACTCTTTAAAATACTGAAAGGGTTGACTCTTTTTACTCAGAAAGTATATCCATGAATATCTAGTGCAATCATCTGTAAACAAGAGAAAGTAATATGCTCCTCCTAATGACCTAGTTTGCATAGGTCCACAAATATCTGTATGCACCAATTCTAAAATATCCCTTTCCTTTCTGTTAACATGGAAAGGGAACTCTTCTCTATGCATTTTCCCTAATGCACATCCATCACAATCTAGCTTAACATTATGAAAAACAGGTAGTCCATCAACCATACCTTTTCTCTGAAGTAAGATGAGGTCTTGCAAATTAAGATGGCTGAATCTCTGATGCCAGAGATCTTCAACTGTTGATCTGGCCGCAACCATTGCTTGATGTGGCATACTCTTTGCATCTAATATGTACAGTCTCCCCACACGCACTCCTTTTGCAACTGTTTCCATCTGGCTATCCTTAATGCCATAGTTATTCTTAAAGAATTGAACTTGCATATCCTGATCAGTAATCATTGAGACAGAGACCAAATTTTTCTTAATTCCTAGAACATACAATACATTTTTAAGATGTCTAATGTCACCACTAGGTAACTTTACAGGAATGTCACCATGTCCTTTGATCTCATATCCATTATCATCTCCTAAATAAATTTTCGACCCAAATGAAGTTTCTTCAAGATATTCAAACCAGTCCTTCTTACCAATCATATGTGAGGATGCACCAGAGTCAGCATACCATATGTCGTCCTCATCTCCCTTTGAAGCTGAAAGAGCACAATCGACTGTAAATAGTCGAAGTTCGTGGTTGTGGTCCTCTTCTTCCCCAACAAAGTAACCCTTATGTTTTCTCTGTTTGTTTCTTCCTTCATCTGCTTGCCTCTTATAACACTCTCTAATCTGATGACCAGGTTTTCCACAATAAAAATATTTTTTGATGGGAAATCATTAGCAGACATACCTTTAAACAGTCTCTTCTGAAATGTGTTGGCTCCTTTCTATTGTTGCTGCTGCGGTTGCTGGTGTTGGTGCTGCTTCCCTCTGTACTGTCTCCTTTTTGCCATCAGAGCAAGGTCATTGCTCTGAGTTTTCAAATTTTGTCGTCACTCTTCTTCCTGTAGCAAGATCCCAGTCAGCTCTTCAAATGAAGGGACTTTCACCCTTGCTGACAGCCCTGTGATGAACATCTGGTATTCATCAATCATTTTGTTTAATGTGAGTGTGACCAGATCTGAATCAGAAACTTTCTCTCCGATTTCTCCCAATCTGTCACTCAGATCCTTGACTCTGGCAATGAATCCAGCAACAAACTCATTCTCCTCCATCTTCAATGCAAACAGCTTACCTTTAAGTGACAAGACACGGTTTGTATTATGCGTCTCATACAAGTTTTTGAATGTCGTCCAAATGTCAGCGGCTAATTTACAGTCTCTAATATGAGGGATAATGTTGTCCTTGACAAACATTTTCATTATGACCTTTGCTTTTGTCTCCCTTTTATCCCAATCTTGTTCTTGTGTCGCTGTTCCTGCTCTCGGCTGATTTCCTGTGACAATCGCCCACGCATTTGCACTTTCAAGCAAAGTCTGTATCTTGAATTTCCAGTTGTTGAAATTTGATCCATCGATTTTGCTAGACTCGTGGAGATATGATTCTAAACTGTTATTCATATTGACTTACACCAGATCCAAACCTTTGTTTTGCTGAAGAAAAAAAAACTTGTACCTTCAATGTGCCACCACCGGGCAAGTCCGATCTGCTGCCACCGAACAGATCCAGAACTTCAATGCGCCACCACCGGGCAAGTCCGATTTGTTGCCATCGAACAGATCTGGAACTCCAATGTGCCACCAGCGGGCAAGTCTGATCTATTGCCACCGAGGAGATCAGGAACTTCAACACGCCACCACCGGGCTACTTTGATCTGCTGCCACCAAACAGATCCGCAAATTCAAGTGCCACCACCGGGCAACTCCGATCTGCAAAAAAAAAATTGCAGATTTTTTCAAAGAGAAAAAGGTTGCCTCGTTGGCGCTTCTCAACAGCTACGGATCCGCGCCATAAGCACATAAACAAATCAATTAAGTGTCGCAAAATTGGCGCGATTAACAGCTACGGATCCACGCCAATGTGGTTTCTTTTTTCCTTGTGTGATTATTAGCCTCAAACTTGCGCCAATGGGCGCGTCTGTTCGTTAAAAACCCGCACCAACCCGCTTCTGCTCAAAAATGGCGTGCAACAAATCCATGCCAACCCTTTCTTGCGCTCAGAGATGATCAGTCATTTTGAGACCTGTCTTCAGGTGTTACTGTAGTCCACCTAATACTCCATTGCCACTACAGTTATCTAATCAATAATGCATCCTAAAAAAAAAAACGATGTCCCTACTCTGAGCTCTGATACCAAGATAAAATATGAACAGAATTGAAAAGAAGGAGATGTAGCTCACAAGTGTGGCCTGCACCTAGAGACTACACTCACAAAATAGAGAGATCACTCTCGTACACTCTATTATCATCAATGAATGATTACATCATTTAAGTAGAACTTTGGTAATCAGGAAGTTGCAACCACACTCCTAAATTCTAGGAACAAATCCTAAACTAAGGAGATACGTTACAACTATGTAACCATTTCTCCATTAATACAAAATAATAATAATTATTTTCAACTATTCAGAGATTGCCCTCTTAACAAAAGGGAGGAATACCAAAACACCAGTAAAGGGAAAGACCATATGGGTTTTACTAAAGTGGGAGGGAAAGGTAAAGGAGGGGGAAGGAAGACACAAAAGAACCCTAATGATAACAAACCAAATAGTCACAATAGGTTTGAGATCTTAGAAGAACAAGAAGAAGATCAGGGAAATCAAATGCAAACAGAGAATCAGACGGAAAGAGGGAAAGGTAAAGAGACAAGTATGGAGTTCACACAGGAACAAAACGAAAACATAACAGACCCATTGAGTACCATGGAAATAGAAAAAGACCATGAAATGACTCAAAGTGAAAGTGGTACAGAGGACCAAGACTTACAGGAGATCTTGGAAAGGGAGAACCTAGAGTTAGAAAATTTTCTAGAACAAGGAGGAAGCATGGGTATTAACTCCATACCACAAGAGGAAGTTGACAAGGTTCAGCAAATATTCCTCAGCAAGTCACACCAAATAGCTGTAGGAGTAAAAATAGGACATGACAATCAGAAAAGCAAAGGGGTTTCCTCACCAGGATTAATAGCAGGAAAATTAGCGAAAAACCCAAACAAAAAGAGAGGAAGAAAGAGACAGAAAGAATTGCTACCAGAATGTGGAAAACTCATGATTGACTCAGGAATATGAAAGACCTATCCAATTACTCCTTCAAAACCCAACCTCAATGAAAATCACAACCTGGAACATTAGAGGACTAGGGAGCAGACGGAAACAGAGGAATCTAAGAAATAGGATCAAAGAGGAGAAACCTGACATAGTGTTCATACAGGAAACAAAATGTTCTGTGGAGAAGATCAGAGAAAAACACAACAAATGGTTAAAAATATATGAATATCTTGAGGTCAAGGCAAATAAATCAACTGGTGGCATTCTCACTCTATGTGATCCTATGAAATTTGTTATACAAGATGTGGAGGTGTTCAAACATCACATTTCCTTGATCATCCAACCCATGGGTGATAGGCAGAGTTATATGATTACCAATGTCTATGGTCCCCAACCAGTGGAGGACAAACTTTGGCTCCTTACTACACTGGAGGATATGAAGAAGAGATACCCAGCTTTACCCTGGATTCTAGGTGGGAGATTTAACATGATAAAATCTCTCATGGAGAAAAAAGGGGGAACTAGAACACTTGGTCGGGAGTCAGTTACCTTCCAGAACATCCTCACCAACATGAAACTAGTGGATATGGACACTAGCAATGGAATTTTCACTTGGAATAACAAAAGGGGGGGCTCTAACCAAGTAGCCTCAAAGTTAGACAGATTCATTATTTCAGAGGAACTACTACTCATGGGAAGAAGTCTAGTAGCGTTCATCCTAATTTTTGGTGGTTCTAACCATTGGCCCATCCAATTGGAAGCTTCTCTAATTGGAAAACCTGGGAACAACCCCTTTAGGTTTGAGAATTTATGGCTCACGTACTCAAATTTCCTCAAAAACATTGAAAGATGGTAGAAAGAAAAGATTCCCTTTCAAGGCACAAAGATGTTCCTTCTTCATTACAGGCTCAAGCACATTAAAATCAGACTCAATGACTGGAATAAAAATGAATTTGGTAACATCTTTAAAGCTAAAGGAGAAGCGAAACAGAAACTAAAGGAAATAAACCAAATTCTTATCATAGAAGGCTACATAGAGGAAAGGAAAGAGCTTGCAGATTCACTTCAGCATGAATTGGAGAATAGATGTCTACAAGAGGAAATACTATGGAGACAAAAATACAGGGTCCAATGGATCAAGGAAGGGGAGAGGAACACCAAACTTTCACAGATCCACTATAGATCACAGAAATAACAATAGAATTGTCAAAATCACTGACCATCATGGAGCTGAAAGAAACACACATGAGGAGATGGAAGAGGTTCTTGTCCGGCATTTCCAGAAAATTGTTGAGGAGACCACTGTAGACAGATCTCAATTTACGAAAATATTTACACAGTACGTTCCTAAATTGGTCTCCACAGAAGACAATTACAATCTCAACTGACCAGTAACAGAGGAAAAGCTTGAGGAAATCATCACAGAGATGCACAATGGGAAAGCTCCAAACCTTGATGGCTTCAATGTGGACTTTTTCAAAGCTTGCTGGAGGATTGTAAAGCATGATATTTTGGAGGTGGTGGAAGACTCGTGTAGTTCTAAAACAATCTTGAGGGTGCTTAATGAATCTTTCATTTCTTTAATCCCCAAATAGGAAAAGGCCACCTCTCTGGATAGATTCAGACCTATAGCCTTATGCAATGTGGTGTATAAAATAATATCCAAAGTAATTGCCAATTGACTCAAACCACTCCTCCCTACCCTGGTGTCAAAGGAGCAAACGGGTTATGTGGAAGGAAGACAAATTCTGGATAACATAATTCAAGCTCATGAAGTGGTTCATTCACTTATCACCAATAAGCAAGCAGGGATGATAATTCAGCTGGACATAGTGAAAGCCTATGACAAACTCAGCTAAACTTAAATAAGAGAAATGCTTAAAGTTTATGGCTTTGACTACGACTGGATTAGGTGGATCATGGCTCTAGTTACTACTGCTAGTGTTCTATTCTTCTCAATGGCTCTCCCTCCAGAACCTTCTAGCCTACAAGAGATCTCAGGCAAGGTGATCCTCTTTCCCCTTTCCTTTTCATTCTCATGATGCAACAGTTGGGTAGAGAAATAAGAACTACCAAGGAGGAAAGTAGAATTCAAGGTCTAAGACTCACTCGAGGGGGAGACACGGTGACACACCAGCAATTTGTGGATGATATTATGCTTCAAGGCACTCCCACATTCAAGGAAGCCAAAGCATTTATGCAAATTCTGTATGAATTTGCAATGGCAACAGGCACTGAGGTAAGTCTTACTAAATCAAAGATCTTCCTTTTCAATACTGACATTTTGATCCAAAGAAATCTTTCCAAAATTTTGGGCTTTCAAAGAGATTCATTGCGCTCGAAGTATCTGGGAGTTCCCCTCACTGACAAACCGTTACATAAGGGCATTTGGGAGCCTGTTCTAAATAAATTGAAAGACAAAGTCAGTAAATGGACAAATAGAGCCCTAAATCTAGCTAAGAGACTAACTCTCACTAAGGTTATCCTCCAAACCATCCCTATCTATATGCTATCATCCATTCCAGCACCAACTGAAGTCAGTATTCAAATAAGAAACATCAAAGAGACTTTCTTTGGGGGAAAGGTGAAGAAAAGAAGAAATGGTCTCTGGTGGCTTGGGAAAAGATTTGCATGCCTAAATCCCATTATGGCCTGGGTCTCCATGACCCAGGTATTCTGAACAGAGTTCTGGGATATAAAGTCTAGTGGAGATGGCTAAAGGAAATACGAGCCCCCTAGGAAAAACTCTGGAAACAAAAGTATGCAATTAATTGGTCGGATATGAACCTCATAAGAATGAAAAGACAAGTAAAAGGTTCACAAGTTTGGAACAAAACCTAGCTGAACAGGGCCTTAGTTCAAAAACGCAGTTTCTGGGAGATCAGAAACGGAAATTTGGTCTGGTTTTGGGAGGAGAATTAGCAACAGGAGGGCAATCTCAGCAGAGAGGAATTAGGAAGTATCCAGATGGATATCATAAACAAAGGTTTAAGAAGGGTAAGTGACTATTGGGATCAGTCAAGGAGCAATGAAAAATGGAGAATATGGAAGCTTCCAGCCTATAATGAGATGATCATGCTAAGTACTCAAGCTAAGGCCCTCCAAGGTATTCCGGAAAAGAGGCAAATCTTAACCTCAACCTCAGATGATCAATTACGATGGGGGAGGAATAAGGCAGGTCTCTTCACCCTTAAAGAGGCCAAAAGAATCGCTACTGGGCTTAACTATCCAAGCACTGACAAGACATGGAAAGAACTATGGGATAACTCTCACTGGATGAAGATCAAAATGTTTAAATGGCTGGTTCAACAAGGTAGAATTTTGACTTGGGATAATCTAAGAAAGCGAGGCTTTGTTGGCCCCTCAAGATGTCACCTGTGTGGACAACAAGAAGAAACAACAAACCATCTCCTCAATAGTTTCTCCTTCACTTCCTCACTATGGAACTGGGTTGGACATGTCTTCAAGCAGACATACAGGTAGGAAAATGACATCATTGCTACGCTGAAAAATTGGAGGAAATTTTTTTCAAATAATGAGACAATAAACTCAACCTGGGCTTTGATCCCAGGGTTTTTGATCTGGAATGTATTGAAGGAGTTTAACAACAGTATTTTTGAAGATAAATTGGGCGCAGTGAGCAACATCATTAAGCTAATCCTCAAGCAACTCAAGGAGATTGTCCACATCTTGGGGAGAGTTTCTTCCGAGAATCCCAGAGGAAATAGAGGCTAGCATCCTGGAAAAACTGGAGCTTCAAGTACGTCTCCCTCAGAGTTATGTGTAGGTCACCAAGCATAACGCAGAAGGAAAGGCTTTCTGGCAACCCCCTTCACAAGGTTTTTTAAAATTTAACATAGATGGAGCCCCAAAAGGAAATCCTGGAGATGCAGGGTACAGAGGGGTCATGAGAGATGAGGAGGGTGACATACAGGTAATTTTCCACAGTTATCTAGCGAAGGCAACAAACAACATGGCTAAGCTCATGGCAATGGAGCTATGCTTGGAAATACTGCGTAAGCACAACACACATAATGTCATCATAGAAGCTTACTCAGAGTTAGTCATTAATTCGGTCAAGAGGCTAAGTGTAGGAGCAGCACCAGAGAAAATCACTAGTGGCTTCTGCAAGACCACCAAAGAATCCAATCACACCTAAGAATTCTAAGAACCCTCAGGTTTGTGCATGTTCATAGGGAAGCCAACAAAGTGGCGAACTGCCTAGCCAATGAGGGGGTTAGAAGTAAGCTTAGTGACATGTGTTGCTGGTGGGAGGAGGTAACAGATGATAGAGTGAGAGATGAATGCTCATCTTGGGCCCTCATAGACAAACAACACTATTAGAACAGACAAAGAGACAACATTTCACTTTATGCAAATGAGGAATAAGTTCAATTTAGGCAGATTCTCAGCGGAAGTTCACTCTAGGACTGCTCAGGATTTCAGCAAATTCTACAATAGCCTGGGCGCTACTAGAAGTCGGGACAGAGGAAGTCATAGGGCAAGAAGCTATCTGCTCAAAAGGAAAAGCTTCGAGGAAATGGGCTACCGAGAAGATCGACAATGGCTGCCAACACAAGTCCTGGTGTTTTCTGTGCAAAAGGCAACCCTTTACGGCACGTCTTCCTCGGGCAATGCATTGGGAACCAGGAGATTTGTGTACCGGACTCGAAAACTGCTTAGGATATACCACCTGCATCGGGTGCCCTTTGACCAAGAAGTTGTTTTCCCAGATGGCACGCGATGCCACTCAACAATCGACGCATGGCAGAGGAAAAAGAATGAATACCACCCTCATCGCGTGGTAATCCTCAAGCTTATGAGATGTTCAATATTGATTGGGGTCGTTGGATCAGGATGGGGAAGATCAATGGCCACATATGGTCATGTAGGTTTGTGGGACCGAATGGTCAAAACATTTTACGGTTTACCACCTTATCAGGCGCCCTCAAACACAAAGATGGGTTTTAGGAAAAGCTAGCGATGCCACTCAGGGAGCAACACGTGGCGAGGATCAAGGAAGGAATACTGCCCTCATCGCGTGGTATTCATCCTGCTTCTAAGCTACGCGATATGAATACTAGCCGTCAGATTAGAAAGGGAAGATCGACAGCCATAATGGGTCGAGTACTTTAGGGGGTTTTTTCGTGGGCCACTGCTCCGCGTGTTTTGTTTGTGGACTGTCTGATGATAAGGGGACAGATCATCTAAGACTACTTGTGAGTGAACTATATGGTTCTTTTAAAAAAAAAAAGCAGGTTTTAGGGCACATTGTTTAATTCTCCCTCTTCATGGTGGGGGTTTGTGCTTTTAAGTGCTTGCTGTAACCTATGTAAATTATTTTCTTCCTTAATTCAATATTAGGACCGTCTCTTGCTTCAACAAAAAAAAAAATAGTAATACTTATATTTTATAAAATGTTTAATATTAATCATATTCACATTATTTTAATTCTCAACTTCCAATGGTGCGATCTCGGCCTGTGCGGGTCCATCTCATCGACTTCTCCATTTCTCGGTACGATTATATAAGGTCCCTTTTCCTCCTATATGAAGGCCACATAGAATGAATAATTTTTTCCCCGATTTACTCTAGTGGGCATGCTACCGAAGATTGCGCTGACTTGATCAAGAAGTTGGAGGCTCTTCCAAGATAGAGGGCTATCAATTTGGTGAATTCAACCATTTTTATTTGTTTATAAATCCCTCGCCTTTTTCCTCTCTTTTTGGAGATCTCATAAGGTTTTGATTTGTTTTTGCTTCACATTTAATTTTATATAAGTATTTTTGTTTTACATATTATATTATGACAATATATTTATAATATAAAATTTAAATAATTATATAATATATATATATATAATATATATATATATATATTTATATATATTTATATATAAATATAAATTTTTAAATTAAATTTTTTAATTAAAATATCATTTTTATAATTAAAAAAATTATTTAATAATATTTTTATTATTTATATTAAATATTTAATTATTTATAAGAATTATTAAATAAAATTATTTATTATTATCCATAAATTATAATTAACAATAAAATAAATAATATTTCATAGGCCACCCATCCATTTAAAAAATGTATTAGGTTCTAAAATGTGTATTGGGAGAATCTAATCATTGTACTATATTTATTGTATCACTAGATTTGTATATTTAGGGCTTGAAGGTGAGGGTGGAATGACAACAACTAAAGATAACATCTCCAGCCATCCATACACTATTTGTGTCTTGTTTACTATATACAAATATGTAATTTACTATATACAAATATGTAATTTTGTATTTTTTTCACGACAGTTATTATACAAGTATGTAATTTTGTATTGGTTTTGTTTTGCTATTTTTTTTAACTTGAAAAATTTCTTGTTATGGCCTAGTTTTGTGTATAGTTTTAAAGTTGAAAGACATTATGATTAGGCATATAGGTTATTTATATTAAATTCTTGATTTAAGAAGATATAATCTCTTATAATTGAAGGATTTCTTAACTATGTTTCTATTTAATACCATGGTTATATAACTTCTTGTTCCATCTTCCATGAGGAGCATGATTATTTAAGATAAATTATATAACAATACAATCTATTATCATTATTGCATTTTGGATGGTGTTTTGAGTAGTATTTGAATGCAATCTCTTCTCCACCTTAGAATTTGGCGATTGGGGAAGCAAAATTGGATGTGTTCATTTTCAATGGTATCTTTCATGTTCATTTGATTCTTTTCAATTTCTAGGTTTATTAAAAAAATTATTTAATTTCAAAATTTATGTAATTTGAGAAGGAAAAATAAACTTCCAATCGGAGTTTTTCATTGTAATTGAGAGGGTTTTCGTGGTTAATTTGTGATGCAACTAAGGATACATTGTCAATGCTCCAATTTTTGGGGCAGCAACTAAGTATGCATTGTCAATGCTCCAATTTTTGCTTTTAGTAAGATTTACTTCCCATTTTCCTCTTCAATTGGCCATTTATTAGAAACTTTGTTTGTTTGTTTGTTTCTTTTGTTATAGTGAAGACATTTGTTTGTCTGTTTATGCTCTAATTCTTCATCTTGGTAAGGTTCAATTTTATTTTCATATTCAATTGGTCGTTCGTCATACAATTTGGGGATTTATGGTATATTAAAGGCTTTTTGTCAAAATGGAGATAAACCCCACTGTGATATTCTAGTATGTCTAAACTTTACAGTTAAGTTAATCTGGAAGTTAAGTTAATCTGGAAGATGCAGCGAGTTTACTTATTTAGTGTATGTATATGTACGTTTGTGAGTGTTAATTTTATTAGCAGTTCTTGGAGTCATTCATTGAGTTCTTGGCTCGGTTAGGTAGTTACACAATTTGTGGCTTTGGGAAACCATGAAATTGGAGGACCATTAAGGTTACTCTATGGTTAACATAGAGTGTAAATAAATTGGAGTAAGGTTAGATTTAAATGAGAATATGTA
>APFE030274133.1:919-61806 GCA_000404065.3 Pinus taeda | reverse complement strand
GACCGTGCGAACCGGGCCCCCGCGAGTGTAAGTGTAACGCCCGGAAGAATCGGGCGCTCCGCACGACAGCGGGCGCCCCACACAAGGGCGAGGATGTTATTCACTCAACAGTGGATTTGGCTTGGGCGCGGCACCAAACAGGTTCGCATACACACCAACCGAACGGGTCGACAACCATGAATGGTTAGGACAGTTCGGGCAATGAACAACAGTGAACGCAGCTCCAAAGCGGACGGGTCGACGACAGCAAACTGTTAGGACAGTTCGGCAGGAGGGCAACAGGAAACAACAACTCCACAATGGGCAGGTCGAAGACAACAAGTCAGGAGATTCCGAACAGTGGACAAACGATAGATTGGGCGACGACACAGGCGAAGTTCAACATATGAATCGGCAAACGGATGGGTCAACAACCATATCGGTTAGGACAGTCCGGGCGTTCGAACAAACGACAAACGAACGGGTCGAGGACATAGTCAGGACAGTTCGTGAACAGTGCACCGAGTGGAACCGGGTTCGTTCAGCACATGGGCAAACAGCGACAACGCAGGGCGATGGAGCAACACGATCCGGGCATGAAGGAACGCGCGGGGAACAAGGCAGCACAAAGGCCATGTGGACTTATACTTGGCGTGGTCGGCTTTGTAAAACAAAGGCCGACCCACCAAGATAAAACGCCACGATGGATCAAAACAATTTAACACACGTCGGCTGGGCAAGAGGCGAGTGTCTAAACATGAAATCGGGGGTCAGCTTTACCACCGACACCCCTCTCCAAGATGGCGTGGGAGCATATAAATAAAGCGACCAAGAGACATTTGGAGGCATCAAATCAATCATTCTTCAAGTCTTCCAATAAGAGGCACGAAGTCGATATCCATCTTGGCACAGATGTAGCGACGGTGGTTCAACGGAGAAAGACGAAGGTCGAACAATTACACGGGCAGTGTGTTACGCCGGACTTACGAAACAGCACAGTAGTGCGCCATCGGATAAGGGGTCGGTTTATGAACACAGGCTCGGGCAATTTCCAGCACAACGAAGGCCGCGGGCTCGCTGTCACTTAAAACAAATTCGGGTTGTATGGTTTATGCCGGTCTTGGCATATAAACCGTCGGCGTATGAACTATTAACTCGCTGTTGTATTATTGCAGGCCGTGGGGTTATTACACGGACCTTGCCAACACAAAATTACAGTGTGGCCGTGGCATAGCGTCGGCACACGAATTGTATAAATTGTAAACCGGTTATATAAAATCATCGGGCAGACTCTCGGGGAGTTGCCCCTCCCAACATTTCATGCGTTCTTATTTGTTTTGGTATTGCGCCGTTATATGTTGGTGAACTGTTTTAAATTCGACTTATGAATTTGGTAATTTATAATTGACATAGAATTATAGTTAAGAGGTTCGGTTATAAGATTACAAGTTCGATTATAAGAATTGGTTATAAGGTTAATGCTTGTGCAACGATAGTGGAACAAGCGTTGTAAAGGCGTAGTCTACATGCAACGTTGTTAATTAAAACGACTTGCACGGTAGTGCCGCACCCTCCAACAGATAAAAAAAAAAAAAAAAAAAAAAAAAAAAAAAAAAAGGTATAGAGAGGTTGGGGGCGTGACAGTTGGTATCAGAGCCAGTATCGGTGCTGGCGTTGGAACAGTGAAGCTGGTGTGCATCTGCACTTCGTAACAGATGGTATTAGAACTCGGTTTTGAGCTGGTGAGTAGGGTTACTCATAACATGACGGACATGGAACTCAAGGAACTTGATGAGAGGATCCAACGTAATAAACTTGACCTTCAAGAGCTCTTTGATGAAGGAGCCCGGTTGAGGAAGGAAAGTGCCCGGATGGAAGACGAAATCAAGCAGATTGAGGGAGAAATGAAAAAGAAACTTCTTGGTAAGAAGGTTGTGATTGAGCAAGAAGAGCTCGACCGCATTGACAGGTTGGGAATTCACTACCGAGAACATCCAGAGGACTTTCAAAAGTTTAGTCCTTTGAACTTGGTCAATGGACACCTAGTTGGTACACTCGAGCTGAACATGGATGAAGGGCCACGTATCGATGAAGACCCAATGAAGGCAAAACTTGGAAGTGAACCAGGATCGTGGAGCTTGTCGACATGGATGGATGAGGTCACTCACATAGAGGACACTCATGATGATGGAGATTCGATAGAGTCGAAACTTGATGGTACTCAAGTTGATCAAGGATCAGACTATTTACCGACATGGGTGGGTGATGGCACTCACACGAGAATGCAAGGTATGGCAAGGTTTGAAGAACTTGCAACCTTGGAATGAAATGTTAAAGGACTTCTTCAAATCGGTGGAAAATGGAGCGAGTAATTGCAGATTGTAATACCGAAGAGGAGGAAGTTTTGTTGACTAAAGATGTTGCGGACGGAACAAGGGCCGAGGGTGAACTTGAACTTGAACAGGTTGGACCACGACCGGGCTGGTGGCATACATGTGTAGATGAAGGTTCTCTCATGAGGGGACCTCATGGCAGAAATGATACATATATGAAGGAGGACCGAGAAGCACCGATGGAGGTGGGAGATTCGGGCAAATGTATCGAACTAAGGGATAAAGGGGAGCCACCTGGCTCACTCCCTTGGCAGTGTTTTTAAATAAACGTTGGGACCGGGCTCATTGTTGATTGCTCAAGGCAGTGAGCCCGTAAGAGTAATTGAGCAGACCTGATGGTCTCAACGGGCACCTGAAATGGGGGTTCCCATGAACGTGACGGGGAGATCATGAAACGAGTGTGTACACTCGACCAAATTACAAAACAAACATGATCCAATGGAGGCCGAATCACATAATGGAGGAGTCTACATTGCAGATCATCGAAGTAGGACGTTGTCGGGATGACAACATCTTAAGGTGGAGGAGCGTGTAACGCCCGGAAGAATCGGGCGCTCCGCACGACAGCGGGCGCCTCGCACAAGGGCGAGGATGTTATTCACTCAACAGCGGATTTGGCTTGGGCACGGCACCAAACAGGTTCGCATACACACCAACTGAACGGGTCGACAACCATGAATGGTTAGGACAGTTCGGGCAATGAACAACAGTGAACGCAGCTCCAAAGCGGACGGGTCGACGACAGCAAACTGTTAGGACAGTTCGGCAGGAGGGCGACACGAAAAAACAACTCCACAACGGGCAGGTCGAAGACAACAAGTCAGGACAGTCCGAACAGTGGACAAACGATAGATTGGGCGACGACGCAGGCGGCGTTCAACATATGAATCAGCAAACGGACGGGTCAATAGCCATATCGGTTAGGACAGTCCGGGCGTTCAAACAAACGACAAACGAACGGGTCGAGGACATAGTCGGGACAGTTCGTGAACAATGCACCGAGTGGAACCGGGTTCGTTCAGCACACGGGCAAACAGCGACAGCGCAAGGCGATGGAGCGACACGATCCGGGCATGAAGGAATGCGCGGGGAACAAGGCAGCACAAAGGCCATGTGGACTTATACTTGGTGTGGTCGGCTTTGTAAAACAAAGGCCGAACCGCCAAGATAAAACGCCACGATGGATCAAAACAATTTAACACACGTCGGTTGGGCAAGAGGCAGGTGTCTAAACATGAAATCGGGGGTCGGCTTTACCACCGACACCCCTCTCCAAGATGGCGTGGGAGCATATAAATAAAGCGACCAAGAGACATTTGGAGGCATCAAATCGATCATTCTTCAAGTCTTCCAATAAGAGGCACGAAGTCGATACGCATCTTGGCACAGATGTAGCGACGGTGGTTCAATGGAGAAAGACGAAGGTCGAACAATTACACGGGCAGTGTGTTACGCCGGACTTACGAAACAACACAGTAGTGAGCCATCGGATAAGGGGTCGGTTTATGAACATAGGCTCGGGCAATTTCCAGCATAGCGAAGGCCGCGGGCTCACTGTCACTTAAAACAAATTCAGGTTGTATGGTTTACGCCGGTCTTGGCATATAAACCGTCGGTGTATGAACTATTAACTCGCTGTTGTATTATTGCAGGCCATGGGGTTATTACACGGACCTTGCCAACACAAAATTACAGTGTGGCCATGGCATAGCGCCGGCACACAAATTGTATAAATTGTAAACCGGTTAAATAAAATCATCGGGCAGACTCTCGGGGAGTTGCCCCTCCCAACATTTCATGCGTTCTTATTTGTTTTGGTATTGCGCCGTTATATGTTGGTGAACTGTTTTAAATTCGGCTTATGAATTTGGTAATTTATAATTGACACAGAATTATAGTTAAGAGGTTCGGTTATAAGATTACAAGTTCGATTATAAGAATTGGTTATAAGGTTAATGCTTGTGCAACGATAGTGGAACAAGCGTTGTAAAGGCATAGTCTACATGCAACGTTGTTAATTAAAACGACTTGCACGGTAGTGCCGCACCCTCCAACAAAAAAAAAAAAAAAAAGTATAGAGAGGTTGGGGGCGTGACAGTAAGGGTCCCTCTCATCGGCTACTTTGGCCGCTAACTTCGAGGCTACTTTTCCTGCTATGCGGAGGCTACTTCAAATGAATAAGTTCTTCTTCTCCAATTTATGCCAGTGGCCATGCTATTGAAGATTGCGCTGACCTGACTAAGAATGCAGTTGTCTTTAAAGAGATTTTTTGGAAGCTTTTCCGGAGGGTTTTTCCAATCAAAATCTGGTAGTAATTTATTGAAATCACAAGTTTGATGGCTAATTTCTGCACAATCAAAGTGTCCCAGGGGTTTTTCAGGGTGTTGAATCCAAATATGCAGTTAAAGAACCATTTTAAATAATTCAAATCAAGATTTAATCTCAATTATTTCCGTCGGATTCCGTCACCGGAATCTCCAAAAAGTCGCACTAAAGACAACTCCATTGAGAACTGCGAGGCTCATGAAAGACAGAGGACTATCAATTTGGTGAATTCTGTAACTTTTTGTGATATATCGTGGTGCCCTTTGATAAATAAAAGAACTCATGAAATCTGAAACGGCTTTCTTCCTCTCTTTCTGAGATCTCAAAGGCTTTGATTTTTTTTTATTCTCTATCCTTTGTTTAATCTTCTTGCTTTACTGGTGAAAAATTATAATTGAATGGTTAACTAAAAGTATTTGTTTTCAAAGGCTTTGATTTGTTTTTATTCTCTATCCTTTGTTTAATCTTCTTGCTTTACTGGTGAAAAACTATAGTTGAATGGTTAACTAAAAGTATTTGTTTTCAAGTGTTTCGAAGTTTGCAATTATAAGCACAACTTTGGTAATTTGGTTTAAAGAATGTTGTGTTAAGCATGAATGAATGCTGGTAGGTATTGATTTTTAGTAAATTGCCATAATTCCACTATATTTTCAACATCATACAATGTAATATGATTAGTATTATACTCATGTTGGAGGCTTTTTCAACATCATACAATGTAATATGATTAGTATTATACTCATATTGGAGGCTTGGATGACCATGCTCAGGCTGCGGATGTTCTATGTGAAAACTACATGATTCTACCTTGTAGCTTTATAAACAAACATAGAATAATTTCTTGATTATTACATAGAAGAGTTAAATGAGAGAAGATCCAATGCTTCTAGTTTAGTTTATTAACATAAAAAGTGGTTTATTGAGAGAAAATTTAAAGTGAAAAGCATATAAAATGTAAAAATGTCATGAAATTCTCATTTAATGGACAAAAATGTCATGAAATTCTCATTTAATGGGCAAAGAGAATTTCAAATTCCAAGCCTACCAGCTACAATTACATAACTTCGAGGCTACCTTTGCTGCTGTGTGGAGGCTACGAAAGAATAAGTTCTTCTTCCCCAATTTATTCGAGTCGCCGTGATATTGAAGATTGCGCTGACCTGATTGAGAACTGCAAGGCTCTTGAAAGACAGAGGACTATCAATTTGGTGAATTCTGCACCTTTTTGTGATATATCGTGGCGCCCTTCGATAAATAAAAAAGTCATGAAATGATGAAATCTGAAACGGCTTTCTTCCTCTCTTTTTGAGATCTCAGAAAGCTTTGATTTGTTTCACTCTCTATCCTTTGTTTTACATGTTAATTTATCTGTTTGTATATTTACTTAATAAATTTAAAATATAAATAATTATATATTTGTATAATTTAATAAATATACCTTATTTAATAAGTAATGGTTTAATTAAATATATAAATTTTATAAAAATAAAAAAATATATCTGATAATACTTAAATTTTTATATTAAAATATATAATTTAATAAATATTAGATAAAATTAATATAATTATTATTATTATTATCAATCACAATTATATTAATTATTAAAGTCTTAATGCGAGAAACTGGAAAAAATGAGTAACAGAAGGCAGAGCTGACGAAATTATTAAGAAAAAAGAAAATATTAAAACGTTTCGGTCATGATTTTGAATTTTAAAAGGATTCCAAGCAACAAACACATTAACATAAGAAACATCCATATTGAGAAGATTAAGAATTAAGATTAACCATTTTTATTTGGTTATATATCCCGGGGCCCGGGATGCCAGAAATCATGAAATGGTTAAATCTGAAACGGCCTTCTTCCTCTCTTTTGGAGATCTCATAAGGTTTTGATTTGTTTTTACCTTCGCATGTGATTCGATATAAGTATTTTCTATTTACATGTAATTTAATTTTCATATATTTAATAAATATAAAATTAAAATAATTATTTACTTATATAATTTTAAAATAAATATATTATTAATAATTAATTATTCAAATCAAAATATAAAATATTTTAATTAAATATAAATTATTCTATAAAAATAAATAATATTATTAATAATATTATATTTTTTATTAAAATATAATTATTTAATAGTGAATTTAAAATAAAATTAGTTAATATTATTATTAACAAAAATTTTAATTAACAATAAAGTAAATTACATTTATAAATATGAATACAATTCTAGTATCCATCCCTATAAAACCGTATTAGATTTTAGAATGTGTATTAAGAAAACCTAATTATGGTACTATATTATTTAGGTCCTTATTGCATCACTGCACTTGAATACTTAGTGCCTGAAAGTGAGGGTGGGTGTAGTCTTTACCACTTACACATATAGTTGAATGAATTCTCATTAACTTGTTTACAGTGACCAATGTAATTGTATATTTATTTTTAATCTACAATTTTTTCAGGATGGTTATTATATGTTATTATATACAAGTAAGTCCGTAATTTTGTATTGATTTTATTTTGAGATTTTATTTTTTCACTTTACAGATAAATGGCCTAGTTTTGTATAAGTTGAAAAATATAAGATTAAGTATATAAGTTATTTATATTAAATTTTTATTTAAGAAAAATAATCTTTTATAATTAAAGAATTTTTAACTATATTGCTATTTAATACCACAGTTATATAACTTCTTCTTTCATCTTCCATTATGAGCATGTTTCCTTAAGATGACTTGTATAACAATACAATATATTATCTTTATTGCATCTTGGATGATGTTTTGAGTAGTATTTTAATGTAATCTCCTCTCCATTTTAGAATTTAGCCACTGGGGAAGCAAAATTAGATGTGTTTTTTTCCACTTGTATCTTTCATGTTCGTTTGATTCTTTTCAATTTATAGGTTTATTAGAAAAATTCTTTAATTTCAAAATTTATGTAATTTCAGACAGAAAAATAAACATCCAATTGAGAAGGTTTTTGTGGTTAATTTGTGATGCAAAGAGGGATGCCTTGCTTATGCTCCAATTTTTTGAGTAACCAAGAATACCTTGCTTATGCCGAATTTTTGTGGCAACTAAAGGTACCTTTGCCAATGCTCCAATTTTTGCTTCTAGTAAGATTTACTTTCCATTTTCCTCTTTAATTAACCATTTACTAGAAAAAAAAAAAAAAAAATGTTTTTTTATTGTTTTTTTTGTTATAGTGAGGACTTTTCTTAAAATGAAATTAAACTTCATTGTGATATGTTATCATGTGTGATTGAAGAGGCAATCTATTGTCTAAGATCCATATCACTATGGGTTTTTATTGTATGTATGTTTAACATTTATAATATTTTCAGTTCTCATAAGCATTCATTGTAGGTACACTATCTATGTAATAGAAATCATAAAATCTATTTTTGGATAGATGTTAGTTTCATCAAATTGCTCATAATTAAGATATTAAGACAGTAGAATTTTTTTAATAGAAAAGCAAATAAAATTGGGAAGCAAAACTAATTTGCTATCTTTAACATCTGCATTACATATCATTATGAATTCAGTTGTATTATATATAACTAGTATTGGAAGAGAAGAAAATGTGAAAACATTTATGTTAAAATTTTATATTATCTTTAATTTATAGTTAATAGTTAAACTAGAATAAATTAATTTATAATATAAATTAGAGTATATGTATAAATTAAATGATTAGTCAAATATAATTATGAATCAATTGTATTATATATACAAATTTTAATGGAAAAAGATAGTGTGAAGAAGTTTATGTTAAAATTTTATATTATCTTTAATTTATAGTTAAATTAGAATAAAATTAATTTATTAATAATAAAATTAGAGTAATTATATAAACTAAATGATTGATAAATTAACTATTTTTAAAAACAATTTTTAAGAAAATATTAATATTAAATTTTAAAATTTTATTATGTAATTCCAATATAAATTGTATATATGAAAACAAATAAATAAATAAAATACATATTATAAAACTAAGTAAATCTGTTGAAATAAAATATTAATATTAGATTTTAAATTTATTATGTAATCCAATATGAATTAATATATAAATAAAATACATATTATAAACTAAATAAAATACATATTATAAAACTAAGTAAATCTGTTGTACCAAAATAAATTTACAGCTTAAATTCTTTAAAAAAAAACACATCTTAATTTTTCTTAATCTCTCTAAGTGCTCAATAAAAATTAGGGTCGAAAAGAAATTAACATCTTAATTTTTCTTCAATCTCTTTGAGTGCTTAAAAAAATCTAGCGCTAATTTAGAATTCAGTTAATTTTACCTTAATTAAACTGGAAAAGAATCTATTAAGCTGAACCAGCCATTTCACATTAATTAGTCTGAAATAGCAACTTTTGCAAAATAACACTAGTTTCAAGTAGGACGCAGGTGTTTCAAGTAGCTGCTGCATCTCAATCATTTCGCAGGACTTTTGCAGGCCTTTACTTAAAATTAATCTGAAATAACAACTTTTGCCAAATGAGTTCCAGCGTGGGCTAGGTGGCTTTGTGATTCTAAATTTAGGTTAATATTTTATTTATATAAAATTTAAATTTACTATATTGTATGAGAAAAAGTGTTACATTTTTAAATGTTGTGTTTTTAATATTTATATATATATATATATATATAATATATATATATATATATATATATATATTTTGAAAAATAATTTATTTAGAAGAATGTAATAATTGTTTATTAAATATATTATTCTTTTAATTTTAATTAGAATTAATTTTTAATATATTAAAATTAAAATTAAATTTAAATAATTTATAATTTATAATTATGAATTAAATATAATATAAGATAATTATAAATATAAATAAGAAATATTCAATATTATTTTTTTATAATAAATGTAATTTTCAATTTTATTTTAGAATAAATTATTTAATATTATTCTTTTATTAATAATAATTAATTTATTAATATCGTATTTTATATTTCAATTTAACCATTAATGATAAATATTTAAAATTACATTTTATATTAAATATTTTTTATTTTGTAATGATGCTAAATTTTATGAAAGTGTATTTACAATTTTCTTAGAAATTGTAATTACTCCATTATGTGGAGTTAGTTAAACATAAAGAGTGAGTTAACTAAGTGATTGAGTATTTGAATGTTAGTGAAGTTTAGTTAAGTGATAGACATGTGGTTGCATGTCAAGGTGAGTAGCTAGTTAGAAAACTATAAATTATTTTCACCAAGTTTATTGTAAGCATCATGTTTTGTGTGATTAGTAAAAGAATAACAACTCGTGTTATTTACGTAAATTCATATTTTGTTTCTTCGTCTTTCCAACAAATTGATATCAAAGCAAAATCAAACCTTAGATATGGAAGAAATGCAGTCGCAGTCTGCAAGGAAAGTTAATTGTTTATTATTAGAGCTGGGGGAGCCACGCTGTGTGAGCATATTTCGTAGGAGATATGCGCGCGTGTGAAATCGCAGCCTCAGCCTGCATAGCCACGCTGTGTGCGAACATCAATCAGGAAGAGGTAGCTAGTCCGAGTAGAGAACCGCACGTGATGTAGGCGGTACAGGAAAGAACGAGAGAAAAGTCACATTAGAAAAAATTAAGAGCACGCTGATTTCCTTCCATTTTGGTAGCGCAATCACGTTGCGCTGATTTCTTTCGATTTTGGTAGCGCTCTAGCCAATTTGTGACAGCAAATTCATCGTGCTGATTTCTTTCGATTTTGGTAGCGCTCTAGCCAATTTGTGACAGCAAATTCATCGTGGTATTTGTTTAAAGTCAAGCGATAGTCAAATCCAGAGGAAAAAGGCCGCAACCACAACTCTAGCAAGCCAAGTATCCTTTTATGGTTCATGTACGGGTAAGGTATTCATGAACCCGATTTGGAAATATATTTTTCAGATATATTTTTAAAGTCACGTGGTGTTTGCCCTGGTGCGATATTAAAAAATGGTCTTTTGAAAAATCAAACGTAAATTAGTTTTAAAAGAAAAAATGATTATGGAGGTTTATGGAAGGATTATTTGAGTGCGTTGGAGATAAGTTCTCTTTTAAGTTTTTTAATTAAAAAAAATAAAAATAAAAATAAAACAAAAGGTTTAGAGTAATAAAAGGGTTTATTACCAAGAAGAGTTGAGTGAAAGGTTTTTGTGGTTTTGAGTATTTTTGAGTTGTCAAGACCATAAAATTGAAATCTATTATGCAAGCATGTATATGGATGAAGAATATGCAACAAAGATTGCAGAGAGAAAAGTTGAAGCCTCTGTGTTTATGTGTGAAACAGAGCAACAGCAAATAAATGCTCAAGGACTCCACTACAATGTGGATGAAACAGATGATGGTGAATCTCATTGTGATGAGATACATGTGGATAATCACTACAAAGATATATGTGAATTGGTGAATCTAGCTACAATTGATGGATTTGGTGAAGTTGAAATTGTCAATGAAATTAACAATGAACACATATCCCACCATAGTATGAAAGATCATTATGTTAATGATATTTGTGGTTTCTTTTTTGAAACAATGATCGATTGTGACAATATGGTAAGTGCAATGTTTGATGAAACATTCAAAGTTTGAAGTTCCCGTTGTAGCAGCAACATATGAAGCAGTTGGAACTCCTCATGAAGCAGTATGTCATCTAGCAGCAGTTGATGATCAAGAACATGATAATGTGATTGAAAAGTTTTTGATTAAAATATCCCCTAACAGCATAACAGTGGAAGACAACCTCCATGCAATTGAAAAGAAGGCATATGTATATCTAGAGCAAGAAGCTCTCATTGAAGAGAGACATATTAAAGATGTTTTTAACGTTGTTTTTGAATATGTAGGTGTTTAGAATAGCATGGGCAAAGAAGTTGAAAATAAGGTTGTTAATAAATTTGATGCAGATTTGAAGCTCATTGAAGAATGGATTTAGAAACCAATAAACCAAATTGATGTGAGTCTTAAAGCAACAACTCGAATAAAAGAAATGGATGGAATGGTGAATAATGATCTTGAGTGTGCAGATCACAGAAAAAAGCAGCAGTACTTGATGATGGAACTGAAAAGAATGATATGGATGTTTTTGAAGACAAAAAAGAATGCATTGAAACCATTTTTTAGCAAAGGAGTCAAAAAGAGATAAGATTTTTCTATCAAGAAATATGGCAGAAAGAAAGCCATGAATATCAAGCACAAGAAGCAGAGAAAAGAAGACAGTTTGAAGATGCAATGTTTTGGCAGTTGGACAAATATTTGAAGAGGAAGGTGTAGTAGAAAAGATCATATTGTGTTTCAACACAAATTCAAGAAAAGTAAAAGAAAAATTGATGCAACAACAAATAAAGGAATATGGAGCCTACAACAATAAAGTGCAATAGAGAATGAGGCAATTTCGAGGATATAAGATTTGGAAGACGAGAAAAAAATGCAAAATTTTGAAAGCCTTGAGTCATTGTAACCCTAGTTGAGATATAAACCAGCAGAGAAGTATGAGTGATAGCTGAGTCAATTTCTATTGTAAGCCTAGCAGATATAGTTGAGTTATGTTGAGTCATATAGTCGTAATTAAGGGGGAGTGTTAGAAATTGTAATTACTCCCGCATCTGGAGTTAGCTAAACATAGCGAGTGAGTTAAGTAAGTGATTGAGTGATTAAGTATTTGAGTGTTAGTCAAGTCGAGTTAAGTGATAGACATGTGGTTGCATGTGGATAGATGTAAGACGAGTAGCTAGTTAAAAAAGTATCATTGTAAGCATCATGTTTTGTGTGATCAATAGAAGAGTAGTGGCTCATGTTATTTGTGTAAATTCATGCTTTGTCTCCTTCGCCTTTCCAGCAATAATTTTCTTTAAATTTGAATTTATACTCATTTAAAAATAAATTAAAAATTAAAACAATAATTTTGGATGACTAAATTTAATTATAGTTGTCAGACCAAGCAGTAACTCCTCAAAAACAACTTATTCATATTCATTTAGGTTGGTCTTTATTATATACATGAGGGAGAGACTGTTCACTTCATCTCCCGATGACTATTCATATTTCTTATTATTTATTTACATCAGTTACACTTATTCACCCAATCCTGATGATTAGGTGTCAACATTCCCCCCTTAATCTGAAGGGATGTTGGTGAGTCCAAGCATCGTTCTGAATCGTTCAAGTTTTTCTCTCCCAAGCGCTTTGGTGAAGATGTCTGCAATTTTCTCATTAGTGGAACAATGGCGGAGATGGATTGTTTTGGCCTCAACATGATGTCGAATCAGATGATATTTAGTATTGATGTGCTTTGTTTGATCATGGAACTTTGGGTTCTTGGCCAAGTTTATTGCCAAAGTATTGTCAATCATGAGTGGAGTCGATTGTTCTTGTTTTACCTAAAAATCTTCAAGAATTTTCCTCAGCCACACAATTTCTTTTGTTGCCTTAATTGTTGCCACATATTCTGCTTCTGTTGTGGAATCTACTAGAACTAATTATTTGCGTGATCTCTAGGAGACAGCTCCTGATCCAAGACTCATAGCATAACTTGAAGTAGATACCCCAGTTTCTTTGTCTCCATTGAAGTCTGAATCAGAGTATCTAATCAAGCTGAAGTCGTCCACCTGTGTATACTTGATTCCAAAGTCTTGAGTTCCCTTCAAGTACCTTACAACTCTTTTTGCAGCAGACCAATGTCCCTCACAAGGCTTTTGCATAAACCTAGAGAGGATTCCAACAGCAAACAAAATGTCTAGTCTCGTAGTAGTTAGGTAGTTGAGACTTCTTACAAGCTGTTCGTACTTTGTTGCATCCTCAAATTCTTTTCCTTGAATGGATGTGAGCTTTAAGTTTTGTTCCATTGGAGTAGTAAGAGGATTGCATTTTTTCATGTCAAACTTGTTCATAGATCTCCAATGTACTTCTTTTGGGAAAGGAATATGGACTTCGGATGTTGAGTTACTTCAATACCAAGATAGTAATGAACATATCCCAAATCAGTGATTTCAAAACCTTTCTTCAATTCCTTCTTTATGGATGCAATGTAGCTTTCATTGTTCCCTATCATCAAAATATAATCTACATATACCACAAGATATACCACTGTTTTGCCAACTTTATTGACAAATAAAGTTGCATGATCAAGATCATAATGTTTGAAATTGAGTTTCAGAAGATGCTCAGTTAGTTTTTCATACCAGGCTCGCGATGCTTGTTTGAGCCATGCAAGGATTTCACAAGTTTGCATACTTTATTTTCACATCCTTTCATAGTAAATCCTTCAAGTTGGACATAAAAACATTCTCTTTTAGATCTCCATTCAAGAAAGTAGTTTTTACATCAATTTGATAGACTTTCCAACCATTCTGAGCTGCTAGGGCAAAGAGTGTCCGGATGGTAGCCCATTTCACTATGGGGAAAAAATTCTCCTCATAATTGACCCCTTCCTTCTGTGCAAAACCTTTTGCCACAAGCCTGGTTTTGTGCTTGTCAAGTGAGCCATCAACTTTATACTTGTTCTTGTAGACCCACTTGCAACCAATTGGTTTGGTTCCTAATGGAGGATCAACCAGCTTCCAAGTTCCATTCTTGATCAGGGCCTCATACTCCTTTTGCATCGCTTCTTTCCATTCATAATGAGAAGCAGCTTCTTTGAAGGAAGTTGGTTCGAAATCTGTAGACAAATTCAATTCACAATCAAAAGAAACATCCATATCAACAGATGCATCAAAGTCATCTACATCACCTCCATTTTGTTGGTTTGAATTTCTAGTTCTTGACTTTCCAACCTCATCAGGATGAACACTTTCAAGTATCTTTATCAGCCACTTTGGGGGACCTTTCTTAGATGGTCCGAGCTACTACATTGATTGGGTTGGGAATGAATCAAGATTGAGTCTCCCAATTCTATCAATCACATCACTTAAAGCATCATCTGTTGTTGGAGTTTCATGCTGGGGAGAGAGTTCTTCAGAAGAAGATTCCACGTGTTGATCTAGTATAGGAATCCCCCCTTCAAGATGTGGAATCTGATTATCAAATTCTTGAAATGATTTTGCATTTGCGAATCTATCCAAGCGATCAAGTTGCCACTCAACAACATTGTCAGTTTTGGATGATTCAAAAAATATTACATCTCTAAATACAACAAACTTTTTATTGACTTAATCATAGAGACAGTATGCTTTGGAGGTGTTTGAATACCCTAGGAAGATACACTTATGACCTCTTGCACCAAGTTTGTTTCTATGTACCTTTGGTATCAAGGCATAACAGATGGAACCAAATACCCTGAGATGCTTTACCGAAGGAATGTGCCCATACCACATTTCATATGGAATCTTGTTTCTAATAGCATTAGATAGACATCTATTCTTTATATATACAACACATAGAACTGCATCAGCCCAAAACATCAATTCTTCATTTTTTAAAAATATCATGGAGCGCACCATATTTAAGATTGTCCTATTCATTCTTTCAGCTACATTGTTCTGTTGAGGATTATAAGGTACAGTTGTTTGATATTTGATCCCATGTTGGCAAAAATAGTTTTCAAATTCATTTGAAGTATATTATTTTCCATTATCAGCGAATAGAACCAATATGAGATTGTGCATCATTTTCAATCCATGTATGAAAGTTCTTGAATGTTTGAAAAGCATCAGATTTGTTCTTCAATAAATAAACCAACACATTCTGGTGTAGTCATCAATAAATGTCATCATATATTTATTTCCATTTACATAAGGAACACACATTGGACCACATAAATCTGAATGAATGAGTTCAAGTTTTCTATGTGCTCTCGAATGTGAATCATGAAAATATTTTTTGCTATGCTTTCCTAGAATGCTAGCATCACATTGCTTAAGTTTCCTAGGAATTGTAGGCAAACCAGCAACACCATTTTTCTTCAACAAGCAGAGGCTGTCATAGTTCAAATGTCCAAATCTAGCATGCCATAATAAACTTGATGGAAGTGTACCTTCTTCATAATGAGAATTGTATGAGAAATGTTGTGCACGAGCAGAGGTACCTTGCAGCTTGAGAAGCCTTTCTTCTTCTATTCCCCTCATGATAAGTGAGTGGTTAGATGCTTTTCTCACCTCAAGCTTGCCATCAAACATATGAATGGAGTGACCATTCTGGCAGATGTGGACAAAGGACAGTAGGTTTCTCTTCAACTTTGGTAGATATAGAACATGATGCAAAAGGAAGTCTGGAAGACCAAGAAATTTAAGCATGATTGTGCCAAGCCCCGATGGCTTGATTTTTGATTGGTCTGCAAAGTATACTGCTCCATCAACATTGTCAATAAATTCTTCAACAAAATCTTTTCTATGAGTCATGTAGCAAGTTTTTCCTGAATCAAGCAACCAATCATTTTTCCAAGAAGCAAGTGAAGCATTAAATAAGTCTTCATTTACTCCAATATTACATTGTGCCACAACATAATGAGCGGATTTAGGTGCTTTACCTTTAAGGAATTTAGACTTCTGTGATCCATAACATTGTTTAGAGAATTTTCGGCGAAATGACAAAAGATTATTTATGTGATTTCGCCGAAAATTCTCTAAACAATGCTTTACCTTTGTTTGTGTCATTAGTTTTACCTTTGGGTTGATTTCTTTGCTGCTCAATTTTGTCCCAAGGTAACTTGCATGTAGAGGCATCATGTGATCCATTTCTATTGCAGCGTATGTAGTGCAAATCTAACTTTTCTCCTTGAGAGTGTCTACCCCCCATGCCTCTGAAATATCTTCCTCTTCCTCTTTGACTACCTCTTCCTCTGGAAGAATCTTGAGAAAAAATATTTTCTTTATGAGCAAGGCACATAGCCTCTTCAAAATATTCAAGGGTTGTCTTCTTTCCAAAAGCTTTCTCTCTTTCAACAAATTTTTTCACAAGAGAGTCAAAGGTAATATCTTTGAGATTTCAATTTTCTTGCAATGACTCAAGATAATTGGAATAAGTAGGATAAAATGCCTTGAGAAAAGCGTAAGAGGAATATCCAATTCAACCTTAGTGGCTTTGATATCATGCATTATAGATTTTACTTTGGATGCAAGAGCAAGAGGATCATTATTTTGTAATTCAAGAGTAAAGAGTTTAATCATGAGTTGAACAACTTCAAGTGTAGAATGTGAGTCATAGAGTTTTTTCAGCTTTTATAAGACCTCGAAAGCAGTTGAAAATGGCAAAATATGGCGACTCACCTCTTCACTTAGAGATGCTACAATTAATGCATAGGTTTTGCTATTCTTATTTTCTCAAATGGTGAACTCTTTGTTTGAGGTAGGTTGTTCTAGCTCTTTGTCTCCGTCTCCAATACACACTCCTTTCCACAACTCATTGAAAATGAGGGTGTGTTTTATCATCCAGGACCATTCAGGATAGTTCTCCTTGCTAGTAAGAACTATTTCCATAATAGATATGATTGAATGCATATTGTAAAAAAAAAACTTCTGCTCACAAAAAAAATCTGTGTACTGTAAAATCTATGTACTGTAAAAATACTTATGCTGGAAAAATGTGCTTCAAAATAATATAGCCTTATTCTTCCTTCTTGATTAATATACAAAAATCAAAACTATATTCTATCCATATAGAATATCACCATTTCTTTTTGCATTACAATATGGTTGCAATTCAAGAGAAAACAATATCAACCGCTCAATATCAACTTGCATGAAAGCTCAAATCCTATGCTTTACACCTTCACTACATACTTTTTTCATTGAAAAATACATCTCTTTCTTTTTCTGTCTCTCAGTCTTCAATTCTTCTAGGGACGCAAATCAAGAGGCAGCGGATTTATGTGAAAGCAATGTTATATATCATAGTGGAGGTCTGGCAAGCAGACTTATGTGAAATCAATGTTATATGTGGAGGGAGTAGTGTATATATACCTTGTCATCGCACTGATATATATGAAACAGTGTTTACACTAGCGTTTAACAAGAATTTCATACAAGGATTGAACCTGGAGCATTGTTATACCAGCGTGGAGAGAGCAATAGCGTATGGAGGGAGGTCGGCTAGCGTGGAGAGAGGGAGAGAGTAGCAGCGTATGGAGGCCAGTAGCGTGGAGACTGAGTCAGTGTTTTGTAGGAGCAGCGGTTGCTACAACAGAACTTCTTCAAGGATAACAAGACAACGTTATATGAAAACAACGCAACAACGTCATGTACAGAATATTCAACAACATTTATGAATAGAATATATTATGCAGGCAGTGGAGGCACCAGCGTATACCATTCTTTGGTGAGCAGACCCGGATGGAAAAAAATGTTTTCTGCAAGGACTGAAAAACTGTAATTCTCTACTCACAAATGGACTCCACGCAGAGGGTAGACCCTGATTATCACACAGAGGCCAGACCCAGATTTCTGAAAAATGGAAGAAGGGAGTTACAATGGCAGTTAGAAGCCAAAAAATGGTGTTGGCTCTAATACCATGTCAAACCAGGCAGTAACTCCTCAAAAACAACTTATTCATATTCATTCAGGTTGGTGTTTATTATATACATGAGGGAGAGACTGTTCACTTCATCGCCCGGTGACTATTCATATTTCTTATTATTTATTTACATTAGTTACACTTATTCATCCAAGATTAATTGTCAACAATAGTTAACTAAACTTAAATATATATATATATGATATTTTATAAACCTTTTTAAATGGTGTAATTTCACTATTATAAATATTAATGTTTTTGTTTAGTTAAATTTACTTAAAATTAAATAGATATATTGTAAATTTTATAATCTAAATATTCCAATAAAATTTTAAAATATAAAATGAACCACACTCCCTTGTCATCTTCAATGTAATTTCTTCGAAAAAATTCTTTATGCATTATGTTAAATTTATTTTTATTAAAAAAAATAAAAAAACACCTTCCTAACTCAACAATACCTTTAAAAGTCAAAGACTCTCCATGCCAACAAATAAAAAACTCACGTAAGTTTCGAAAGCCATTTTACCCTCCTCCAAAGAAAAGCACAATTACACTTTAACCAAATTTATTACATAACAATACCCTTCTGCATCAATATTCACATTTTACATTTATGTTCCCTAAAGGAAAGGCATGGTTTGCCACTACTCCCATAATAAACTTGAAATACAAATCATCTGCTTACTCAATTAACAAAATAATTATAAGTCAAACCATTCACATACTTTGGGAAATTACTTCCAAAACTGTAAGTCAATCCATGCATATAGTTGTACAATTACTTCCAATAATAATATTTTAAATCACTCTTCCTCTGGAACTCTCAACCAAGGATTTCCATACAATCAAACCAATATTAGTGAGCAGTAATAACTTCATAGTTCTATTTTGGAAGTTCTTCATGCAGGCTTCTGAGCAGTGACAGCTGCATATTTTACTAGTTCCTGTTTGAAGCCGTCCAGCGATAGATGAATAGGAGTTGCACCCTTCATAGCCTTGAATGCTGTCCAAGAAGCCAAACCAAATTACTAAACGATAATCAAGTGTGAAATTCAGGGTAATCTAATAATCAGAAAAGTAATCCAAATTTCAATTATCGACTAAGTATATCAGCCAACATCAAACTGAGATCTTTAGGTAACTGAATTCTTCTTTCGATTATTTGTAGACATGAATGACATTATCTTCTTATCTTAATCTATTTACTAAAAGATAAAACATGCCAAAAGGAAAGTGAGGACCATCAATCGTAGCAGTTTGGAGTAAAAGGAACCATACCAGCTTGTTGGAGAACCGGAGTTAGTTTGTCTATTATTGTTGAAAAAAAGGAACTACATTTTCTGACTAGTCTGCAGTTTTTATATTCTACTGGAAAAAGCTTCAATTAGTCAGAACTCTACAAAGTGCAATCTCTTTTGATGTCGACTGTCTTTGATTTGTTTCACGCCAAAACTATGATTTCACTTGTAGTGACAAGGCTTACGCCATCCTCACATAGTCAGCAGTGGAGCACCAAGCAGGAAGGCAACATGCACGACTAATGTTTTCCAAGAGCTCTTGATGTCAATTCAAACTTTGTGATGTCACAGCGCAGCACTTAAACATGCCTCTCGCTGAACTGGAAAAGTTTATGCAGCTAGCTATACATGCATGCTCGTTCAATGGTTTCCAACCTTTCTAAATTGTTGCAAACTGTTTTTAATAGTTTTTCATCCGTTGCAGGCCCCATAATGTCTGCTGGAACGTCATATTCACATGCGTTTCAATTGATGCCTCTCCCGAAGTAGATCCATACCCTAGTTGTAATAGTTTGGCTTCGGTAATGATTAAGTTGGGTTTGAATTTGAATTTTTTTAATAAAATATGGATGAAGTTAGCCATTAAATTTGTGTGTATATATATGATAAAAAATATATTACATGCTTGAGCTGTGACATGAAATTTTGATCTATAAAATTTGTCAACCGTGGTGAGATTCGATGAAATTCTTTTTAAAATTGACAAAAATTCAAACTTCAAAGTTAAACTTCCACAAACTTTGTGACATAGATTACAATCCTTTGTGACATAGATTACAATCCACATGACTTAACTACAACCATATATATGGTAATTAAACTAAAGGACCCTTCACCCTAATTGGCCTTGTAACCTTTTAAATTATTAAAACAAGCTGAAAAGAGTTTCTATAGTGCAAATGTAATTCACAGTTGATTATCCATATACCTACTCACTAGGCTGCAGAGAGGTCTCCCCTTTCAATAGGTCTCTGTGGTAGCAGATTGTCATTATTATCAAACCACCGGGAGCGACTACTCGGTCCAGCTCTTGCATAAACTGTTAAATAAATTGAGACATAGACATCACTTTCTATTTCCAGAACTGCATAATAAGTAATACATTATATACTTGAAATTATGTGTTTAAACTCAGACTCGTGTCCACTTACCAATAAAGAAAGAAACAAACCAATCTTAGCTCACCTTTTCTTTATCCAGCATGTGCTCTCCACTCTCCATTGCCCATACCAGATCAAATTGACCATCTGGAAAAGGCTGGTCTAATGCATTAGCCAGTTGAAAAGAAACCTGTGTAAACGTCGACAAATCAAAATCTCCAGTTTCAGTCTAGAAAACTTAAAATATTGGAACCAACATCAACTAATTACGATCTAAATAGGAATATCTCGGCTGAGGTTATTCTATTAATTAATTAGGATTTAAATTGAAACATTCATATTAAAGTTAATCCATCAAATTCCAAAATATTATTAAAATCTACCATTACCTAACTAACCTAATTAGCCTTTAGTGCATTTACCTTACTAGTGAAGGTACTTCTTTAGTTGAAAATTTTCATATACCTTATGAGCGATGGTACTTAGGTTAGCCTTTACTTGAAAATTTCCATACACCTTATCGCTGAGACCTTCGGCAGCAGTAAGGGTGGTGGCCCTTTCAACCTGCCATTCGCTGATGGTGATGCCTCAACATGGGCTCCATACTTCCCACTCAAATACCTCGAACTCTCTCCTAGTCCACACCCAACATCCAGCACACGCCTTGGCCATTTTGATTCCTCGTCTTCAACACAACAAACAAAACATTCACGTCCAATAACACTTGAAATCTCACTCTCATTCACTCAGTTATGGCCTGTGCAGGTTACAAAACTGGCCCATCTTAAAAATAAAATTATGATAACTCCAAGTGGTTGTTTAAGGAGTGGAGCAACCTAAGTAAGTAGCACCGAAGACAAATCCATCAATCAACTACCCAAAAAAACAAACAATCTAACTATCACTATCATGGTAAGAGTCTATCACTATCATCATTATCGCTGATCGTAGATTTTACAAATATTTTAATATTTTATTAACAACAGCAAAGTTAGAAGATATTACCAATCTTACTGTTGTACATTAAATCATGAAATATTCCCAAAATTTATACTCCAGATAAATTCAAAACGATATAACAAACCAAAGGACGATGGTACGAAAATTTTCATGGCTACTTCTAACCAGAAATGTTTGCAAATTTTAGAGCCTCTTCCACCATTCTGACAGCGGCAGCTTTGTCATCGAGAAGGTTGTCAGGCGGAGAAGGGACGTCGTAGAAGCCGACGTGTAAGTGCTCCCCACGGGCCACGACCCTGCTCCCACGCACCCGAGAACTGATCGTATGACTCCGCAACATCCGAAACCATCTTCTCCACGCTCACCTCACCATTCTCCCCCGACATTCTGAATACAATCAGTCAGTCAATCAATCAGTCAGTCGCTCCTCATAATTCAAACACAACACAGAAGACTGAATCCCACACTACATATCAAAAGGTTCGTACATTCATCTCAATCTATAATACTGCATTACATCGTTAATTGCTCGATTATTTGTTCCAGAACATAGTCATCAAACATCAAGATCCAATATTTCATATTCAACTAATAATTAAATAATTTTTTGTCTACTAACTCCATTGAACATCTGTCTCCAACATCATATTACTGTTTTCTGGATCTTTAAGATCCGCTCCATTTCTGCTGAACGTCGACCGCCACCACCGAATGCTCATTGTCAACATTATTTCCGTATCACCCTATCACAATTAAACGAGTGCTGCTGAAAACAGGCCCAAGGATTAGTAAAAGAAATTATATATTCCCTGTACTGGCATACTCCCTACCCAAGCAGATATGCAACTCTCAAGTCTTTCAGTGTGAAATCAAAGAGAAAGTCTCTCTTCCGAAGCAAACCAAGTCATCTTTTTGGCATTTTCCTACGAAATCGGATTCTAAAATTTGATATTTTCAATGGGACAGTCTGGTTATAATCCTCAGTGACCATATTCCAATGGAAGGTCATGTCAAAAGCACTATCAAGTGCTAAAAAAATAATGAAGTCAAGTGCATTGTCTATGTCAGATCAATCTTGAAGGAGCGATTATGATCATTCATCCCCTTTCAAACAATAATGGCCAAAGAACATTATAATATCTTACTAAACCATCCGTTATTTGATAATTAAAAGTTAAACAAGAAGATTGGAAGTTAAGATTCAATAATATAATCGGTGTCATAATTTGTATTTTTTTTGTTTTCAGTAGAAAAAAACGCTACATGTTTTTATTAACGAAACAAACAAGTACATGATTACGTTACATTTTCTGTATTTTTGTGATATATCTGTTATATTTTTTCCTATTACATCTTTCCGTTCCTCGTGTAGTGTCCTATCACTTTAATTCATCAACAATTTCCATTCCTCTTGTAGTGTCCTATCTTTTTCTGATTCGGTAATTTGTATTCAAGACCCATTCCCATCATTTATGCCAGGAAATCCAATAAAAAATGCGATCAAAGTTTTCTTAATAAAGTGGTTATGAGTATTTTAAAAGTTCTAAGTTTTAAATTAAGAGATGACGAAAATTCCCATGATAGATCAAGTGGTTGTGAGGATATTTATGAATTTTAGATTAAGTGGTTGTGAGTTTTTTTTAAAGTTGTAGGTTAATTAAGAGATGACCTTACAAAGAAATATTCACTCTAATGATATTATGAGTTGAAAAAATTGTTTTATGTTAGAATTTTTTTCAATTTTTGATAGATCAAGTGGTTGTGAGTTTTTTTAAAAATTTAGGTTAATTAAAAGATGACTTTGTAAAAAAAATAATCACTCTTAAGACACTGAATGACATTAGAATCCATCCCGATCAATAAGAAGTGAAAAATGATCATGACTCAAAGGTAGAGCTCTGAATCACTAGGGTTTTGAACAGGGTTGATAGGAACAAGCTGGTAAACAATGGAGGGGCTTGGAGGAGGGAGCTCCACTCCCTCCTACAGTAACGTGGTTTCAAATAGAAGCAAAGAGGTGAGTCTGAACAATTTTCGGAAAACAACGGAGATAGAGACTAAGACAACAGGCACTCACAAGTCGGACAGCAGCAATTCCCATGAAATGGAAGGGACCCACAAGGAAACTAGGAGGGAAACGAATCCTAGCGACAGCAGTTGGAGAACTAAGAAAATGTCTGTGATAGGACCCTGCAAGCCCAAGGCCAATATTAAACCCCGTGTGGTCTTAAATGATCCTGCACTATAGGTGCACAGAGATCACATGGTGACTTATGTAATTGTTTGTAAGTTCATGGGCATATGGCCCACAGAGAAAGCATTGAACACATGGATAAGAAACAATTGGAAACTGAAGGGAGAAATAAATCTACATCTTCGCTCCAAGGGTTTCTTCACAGTGGTTTTCATTAACCTAGAGGACAAAGACAGAGTTTTCGAAGGAGGACCCTACTTCTATGTTGTCGCAGGCCTTTACATGTGACCTTAGGTGATGAAATTTGTTCCAAAGCGAGAAACATTCACATCGGTCCCAATATGGATTAGATTATAGTCCTTACCTTTAGATTATTGGATGTCGGAATCTTTAAAAGCTATAGGTAACAAATTAGGGCATTTTATAAAGATATCAGAGGCGACTCTGCGAGGGAAATATACCTCCTTTGCTCGCATACATGTAGAGATGGACTTATCAGGAGCACTCCTGGATGAAGTCATCCTAGAAGTTTATGACGAGGAATGGGTAGTGGCAGTTGACTACAAACACATCCCATTCAGATGTCGTAAATGTCATTAACATGGACACCTCTTCAGAGAATGCCAACTAAACAAAAAGGAGGAACCCCCGAAAACCAACAAAGGAAAAGACCCTGAAGGTTTCACCAGAGTGGGAGGCAGAGGGAAAGGAGGGACAAAAAAGTCTCTAAATAAACCTAGTGAAAGCAAGTTACCAAGTCACAATAGTTTTGAAATTTTAGAAGAAAAAGGAGAAGAAAATGGGATGCACAAGAACCCATGGGACTATCAAAGAGAGAAGGAAAAAGAGGACAACATGGAAATCATACAAGAACACAATGAACAAAAGGGGGACCCACTGAGCACTATGGAACTTGGAAGGGACCTTGAGATGACCCCAAGCGATGTAGGTACCGAAGACCAAGACCTACAGGAGGTCCTTGAGAGGGAGAACCTTGAACTAGAAAAGTCTTTAGAGCAGGGAATCAACAAAGGTATTGACTCTCTACCACAAGAGGAGTTTGATAGAGTACAACAAATATTCCTCAACAGGTCTCATAGAAAGGCTATAGGAGTCAAAAGGAGCCACGACAGCTAGGAGAACAAAGGGGTTAAATCAATGGGGATAATATCAAGACACTCCAACAAAAACCTAGACAAGAAAAGAGGAAGGAAGAGACAGAATGAACTATTGACACAGTGTGGAAAATTCATGATTAATTCAAGTAAGATGAAAGATCTCACCAGTTACTCCTTTACAAACCCATCATTATGAAGCTTACAACCTGGAACATTAGAGGACTAGGGGGTAAAAGAAAACAAAGAAATCTCGGTAACAAAATAAAAGAAGAAAAATGAGATATGGTGTTTATATAGGAAACAAAATGCTCAATAGCTAAAATTAGAGATAAGCATAGCAAATGGCTAATTAAGTATGAGTATCTAGAAGTCAAAGCATATAAATCAGCTCGAGGAATTCTCACTCTATGGAATCCTCAAAAATTTGGGATCCTGGATGCTGACGCATCCAGAAACCACCTTTCATTAATTATCCAATTTGTGGGGGACAAGGATTGTTACATGATCACTAATGTCTATGGTCCTCAACTAGTGGAAGATAAACTTAGGCTTCTCACCTCTCTGGATGAACTAAGAGAGAGACACCCTGCAATGCCCTGGATTTTGGGGTGCGAGGGACATCAATATGATCAAATCTCTCATAGAGGAAAAATGAGGAACCATAACACTTGGTAGAGACTCAATAGCCTTCCAAAACTTCCTTAACAATATGAGACTGGTGGATATGAATACAATAAATGACATTTTCACATGGAACAACAAAAGAGGAGCAACTGCCCAAGTAGCCTCAAGATTAGACAAATTCATAATATCGGATGATCTCCTTCTCATTGGTTGTATCATAAAAACTTTCATACTCCCTTTTGGAGGGTTGGACCACTAGCCCATCCAATTGGAAGCTTCCTTTATTGGAACCCCAAGGAACAGACCCTTCAGGTTTGAAAATGTCTGGCTCATTCACCCTGATTTCATCACTAGCATTGGAAATTGGTGGACTAAAGAAATACCCACCCAAGGTACAAAAATGTTCCTCTTGTGGAGGAGACCATGGCTGACAGATCTCAATTCACTAAAAGGTTTACTCAGCATATTCCAAAACTGGCAACCAGGGAAGCCAATTATAATCTCAATAGGCCAGTGACGGAGGGAGAGGTCAATGAATTAATCAACGAGATGCATAATCGGAAATCTCCACGCCCAGATGGTTTCAACATTGACTTCTTCAAAACATGCTGGGAAATAGTCAAACATGACATTCTGGATGTTGTGGAGGACTTGAGGAAATCTAAAACTGTTCTGAAGGTGCTTAATGAATCCTTTATTGCCTTAATCCCTAAATAGGAAAAAGTTGTTACTCCAGACAGATTCAAACCCATAGCTTTATGCAACGTGGTGTACAAAATCATCTCCAAATTAATTGCCAACAGACTCAAACCCCTTCTTCCAACACTTATGTCAGAGGAACAAATTAGATACGTGGAAGGCAGGAAAATTCTCAATAATATCATTCAAGCTCATGAAGTGGTGCATTCCCTCAAGACCAATAAGCAAGCAAGCATGATAATACAGCAGGACATAGCGAAACCTTATGATAAACTAAGTTAGTCTTACATCAGGGAATTTCTTAATGCATATGGCTTTGACTACAACTGGATAAGATGGGTCATGGCTCTTCTTACCACTGCCAGTTGTTCTATTATTCTTAATGGCTCTTCTTTTAGAACCTTCAGGCCATCGAGAGCTCTCAGGCAAGGTGATCCTCTCTCCCCTTTCCTCTTCATTCACATGATGGAAGGATTAGGTAGAGCAATCACTTCAGCCAAGGAGGAAGGAAGAATCTAGGGACTTAGACTCACTCAAAATGGGGATACTCTGACCCATCAATAATTTGTGGATGACACTATGCTGCAGGGCACACCCATACTCAAGGAAGCCAAAGCTCTCAAACAAATCCTACATGAGTTTGCACTGGCTGCTGGTACTGAGGTAAGCCTCACAAAATCTCAAGTTTTCTTTTTCAATACCGATATTTCAATTCAAAGGAATCTCTGCATAATGCTAGGATTTCAAAGAGAGCTTCTACCTTCAAAATATCTAGGAATACCCCTCATAGACAAACCGCTGAGCAAGGACATCTAGGAGTTTGTAACGAACAAATTGAACGACAAAGTGAGCAAGTGGACAAGCAGATCCTTGAATTAAGCAGGGAGGCTAGTCCTCACTAAGGCAGTACTTCAAACCATCCCAATCTACATGTTATCAACCCTTCTGGCACCAACAAGAGTCTTACGGAAAATTAGGAATATTCAAAGGGATTTTCTTTGGGGAAAAGGGGAAGAGAAAAAGAAATGGGCTCTGGTAGATTGGGGAAAGCTCTACAAACCCAAACCCCATGGTGGTTTGGATCTCCAGGACCTGGATACTCTACGCAAAGTTTTGTGGGCAAAACTTTGGTGGAGATGGCTAAAGGAAATAAAAAACCCCTAGGCTAAACTCTGGAAACAAAAATATGCTATGGATTGGCAAGAAACGAACCACATAAGAATGACAGGACACATTAGAGGTTCTCATATTTGGAACAAGGCCTGGGAGAACAGAGCTTTAGTTCAGAAACACAGTTTCTGGGAGATCAGAAATGGAAATATTGCCTGGTTTTGGGAGGACAACTGGTAGCAGGAATTAACCTGGGTAGAGAGGAACTAGATATCATCCAAGATGACACCATCAACAAAGGACTGAAAAAAGTAAGTGACTATTGGGATCAGTCAAGGAACACTGGTAAATGGAGAATTTGGAAGCTACCATATTATAGTGATGAAACCTCATTGAAGACCCAAGCTAAAGCTCTGGAAGCCATTCTGGAAAAGAGATAAATTTTGAACTCAACCTCGAATGATCTGCTAAGATGGGGTAGTAATAACGAGGGTATCTTCAACCGCAAAGAAGCCAAAAGAATAGCCATGGGACTTAAATTCCCAAGCCCTGACAAGACTTGGAAAGACCTATGGAACAACCCACACTGCCAAAGATCAAATTGTTCAGGTGGCTAGTTTAGCACGAAAAGATTCTAACTTGGGAGAATCTCAGAAAGAGAGGTTTTGTTAGTCCATCAAGATGCCAATTATGTGGCATGCAAGAAGAAACTATGAATTATCTTCTCAACCTCTACTCCTTCACCTCAATATTATGGAATTGGGTAGCAGATATCTTCAAGCAAACAGACAGGAATGAAAATGACATCAATGGTACTTTGAAGAACTGGAGGAAGGACTTCTTAGACAAAGAGACAGCAAATACATCCTGGGCTCTGATTCTAGGATTCTTGATCTGGAATGTCTGGAAAGAACGCAACAACAAGATCTTTAAAGGCAAATCCGGCTCAGCTCAAAGCATCATAGCACAAATCCTAAAACAGATCAAAGAAACTGTAAATTCCCTCTGGAAGAATTCTCTTGAAAAGCCCTTAGGTCACCGAGATGCTCAAATTCTGGAACTGTTGGGACTACAGTCACACGTCCCTAAGGGCTTAAATAAGGTAGCAAAGCACATTTTAGAAGGAAAGGCTTTCTGGCAACCCCCTCCATATGGCTTTTTAAAATTCAATATAGATAGTGCCTCAAAAGGTAACCCTGGGGGTGGTGGTTATGGAGGAGTCATCAGAGATGAAGAGGGCAACATTAAAGTCATCTTTTACAATCACCTGGGGAGGGCCACCAACAATATGGCTGAACTCATGGCCATGGAGCAATGCTTGGAAATTCTGATAAAGTACAATTTACATAACACTATCATTGAGGATGACTCAGAATTAATCATTAATTTGGTCAAGAAGCTAGGCTCAAGTACTGCACCAAATAAAGTCTCGAGACACTGGGAAATTTTGCAGGTCTATCACCAAATTCAATCGCACCTAAGAATTATAAGAACTCTCATTTTTGTTCATGTGCGCAAAGATGCCAACAGAGTAGCGGACTGGCTAGCCAATGAAGGGGTGAGATGCACAAGAGGCAACAGGTGTTGCTGATGGGAGTCGATACCTGCAGGTCAACTGCGGGAGGGCTGTTACACTCTAGCCCACAGAGACAAGGAGCAGTATCAGCACAGGTAGGGTATCTAACAGTTAACCTTTCTTCAATGGATGACAGGGGTTTGATAGAAAATCAACCTAAGATGGGGTATACTTGGGTCTCGCAGAGAAACACCATAGATAGCCAGCTCATTGGTGCTGCTAGGAGCTCGGTTAGTGAGCAGGCAACTAGAATTTTGTGTCAATCCATCCGTACAGGTGGCTCAAATGATTGGATGACAGCAGGTGGAGAGTTTTTGCGGATTCGCGTTATCAGGTGGAAAAGCATTTTCTGGATTATCAGGTGCCCTCAAAACCCGAAGTGGTTTCCCAGAAATGTATGCAATGCCACTCAGTGTTCAACACATGGCACTAAGAGGAGAGATAATTCCACCCACATCGAGCGGGTATTCCTCCTGCTTCTTCTCCGCCCGATATTTCCCTTAGCCATTAGATCATGTAGCTATAGATCAATGACTTAGCTTCGAGGAACAGGTTTGTGACTCCGGGTGATCATCAGGCGAGTATTCCCCCTTCTTCTTCGCCCAATATCTCCCTCAGCCGTTGGATCATGGAGCTGCAGATCAACGGCTTAGGTTCGATGAGCAGGTTAGTGGGTCCGGGTGAACCCTAGTAGACCCGAAATCTTTTTGATAAGGTCTCTATTCTCCTCTTAGGGTCTGTTTATTGATCTGTCAGCTTCTCATGCTATTTTTCTCTCGAGCAGTGGAGGCCATGAGTTTGGTTTTTTCGTAGGCCCTAGGCCAGTCTCGAGATGTTGTCTTTCTTCCCTAAGTCAGAAGATTTGCTTTCTCAATTCACTAAAATATTTACTCAGCATATTCCAAAACTGGTAACCAGAGAAGACAATTATATTCTCAATAGGCCAGTGACGGAGGGAGAGGTCAATGAATTAATCAACGAGATGCTAATGGGAAATCTCTACGCCCAGATGGTTTCAATGTTGACTTCTTCAAAGCATGCTGGGAAATAGTCAAACATGACATTCTAGATGTTGTGGAGGACTCAAGAAAATCTAAAATTGTTCTAAGGGTGCTTAATGAATCCTTTATTGCCTTAATCCCTAAATAGGAAAAAGTTGTTACTCCAGATAGATTCAGACCCATAGCTTTATGCAACATGGTGTACAAAATCATCTCCAAAGTAATTTCCAACAGACTCAAACCCCTTCTTTCAACACTTGTATCGGAGGAACATACTGGATACGTGGAAGGCAAGCAAATTCTCAATAATATCATTCAAGCTCATGAAGTGGTGCATTCCCTCAAGAACAATAAGCAAGTAGGCATGATAAGACAGCTGGACATAGCGAAATCTTATGATAAACTAATTTGGTCTTACATCAGGGAATTTCTTAATGCATATGGCTTTGACTACAACTGGATAAGATGGGTCATGGCTCTTGTTACCACTGCCAGTTGTTCTATTATTCTTAATGGCTCTCCTTCAAGAACCTTCAGGCCATCGAGCGGTCTCAGGCAAGGGGATCCTCTATCCCCTTTCCTCTTCATTCACATGATGGAAGGATTGGGTAGAGCAATCACTTCAACCAAGGAGGAAGGAAGAATCCAGGGACTTAGACTCACTCAGAATGGGGATACTCTGACCCATCAAAAATTTGTGGACGACACTATGCTGCAGGGCACACCCATACTCAAGGAAGCCAAATCTTTCAAACAAACCCTACATGAGTTTGCACTGGCTACTGGTACTGAGGTAAGCCTCACAAAATCTAAAGTTTTCTTTTTCAATACCGATATTTCAATTCAAAGAAATCTCTGCAGAATCCTAGGATTTCAAAGAGAGCTTCTGCCTTCAAAATATCTAGGAATACCCCTCACAGACAAACTGCTGAGCAAGGACATCTAGGAGTCTATAACGAACAAATTGAAGGACAAAGTCAGCAAGTGGACAAGCAAATCCTTGAATTTAGGAGGGAGGCTAGTCCTCACTAGGGAAGTACTTCAAACCATCCCAATCTACATGTTATCAGCCCTTCCGGCACAAACAAGAGTCTTACAACAAATTAGGAATATTCAAAGGGATTTTCTTTGGGGAAAAGGGGAAGAGAAAAAGAAATGGGCTCTGGTAGATTGGAAAAAGCTCTGCAAACCCAAATCCCATGGTGGTTTGGGTCTCCAGGACCCAGATACTCTAAGCAAAGTTTTGGGGGCAAAACTTTGGTGGAGATGGCTAAAGGAAATAAAAAACCCTTGGGCTAAACTCTTGAAACAAAAATATGCTATGGATTGGCAAGAAACGAACCACATAAGAATGACAAGACACATCAGAGGTTCTCATACTTGGAACAAGGCCTGGTATAACAGAGCTTTAGTTCATAAACATAGTTTCTGGGAGATCTGAAATGGAAATCTTGCCTGGTTTTGGGAGGACAACTGGCAGCAGGAAATTAACCTGGGTAGAGAGGAACTAGATATCATCCAAAATGACACCATCAACAAAGGACTGAAAAAAGTAAGTGACTATTGGGATCAGTCAAGGAACAACAGTAAATGGAGAATTTGGAAGCTACCATATTATAGTGATGAGACCCCATTGAAGACCCAAGCTAAAGCTCTGGAAGCCATTTTGGAAAAGAGACAAATTTTGACCTCAACCTCGAATGATCTGCTAAGATGGGGTAGCAATAACAAGGGTATCCTCAACCTCAAGGAAGCCAAAAGAATAGCCATGGGACTTAACTTCCCAAGCCTTGACAAGACTTAGAAAGACCTATGGAACAACCCACATTAGCCGAAGATCAAATTGTTCAGGTGGCTGGTTCAGCACGAAAACATTCTAACTTGGGTAAATCTCAGAAAGAGAGGTTTTGTTGGTCCATCAAGATGCCAATTATGTGGCATATAGGAAGAAACTATGAATTATATTCTCAACCTATGCTCCTTCACCTCAATCTTATGGAATTTTGTAGTAGATATATTCAAGCAAATAGACAGGAATGAAAATGACATCAATGGTACTTTGAAGAACTGGAGGAAGGACTTCTCGGGCAATGAGACAGTAAATACATCCTGGTTTCGGATGCCAGGATTCTTGAAATGGAATGTCTGGAAAGAACGCAACAACAAGATTTTCAAAGACAAATCCGGCTCAGCTCAAAGCATCACAACACAAATCCTAAAACAGCTCAAAGAAACTGTAAATGCCCTCTGGAAGCATTCTCCTGAAAACCCCTCGGGTCACCGAGATACTCAAATTATAGAACTATTGGGACTACAATCACACGTCCCTAAGGGCTTAAATAAGGTAGCAAAGCACATTTCAAAAGGAAAGGCTTTCTGGCAACCCCCTCCACATGGTTTTTTAAGATTCAATATAGATGGTGCCTCAAAAGGTAACCCTAGAGATGGTGGTTATGGAGGAGTCATCAGAGATGAAGAAGGCAACATTAAAGTCATCTTTTATAGTCACTTGGGGAGGGCCACCAACAATATGGCTGAACTCATGGCCATGGAGCAATGCTTGGAAATTTTGATAAAGTACAATTTACATAACACTATCATCGAGGCTGACTCGGAATTAATCATTAATTCAGTCAAGCGACTAGGCTCGAGTACTCCACCAGACAAAGTCTCGAGACACTGGAAAATTTTTCAGGTCTATCACCAAATTCAATCGCACCTAAGAATTATAAGAACTCTCATTTTTGTTCATGTGCACAGAGATGCCAACAGAGTAGCGGACTGGCTAGCCAATGAAGGGGTGAGATGCACAAGAGACAACAGGTGCTGGTGGTGGGAGTCAGTACCCGCAGGTCAACTGTGGGAGGGCTATTACACTCTGGCCCATAGAGACAAGGAGCAGTATCAGCTCAGGCAGGGCATCTAACAGTTAACCTTTCTTCAATAGATGACAGGGGTTTGATAGAAAATCAACTTGAGATTGGGCATACTTGGGTCTCGCAGAAAAACACCATAGATAGCCAGCTCATTAGTGCTGCTAGGAGCTCACTTAGTGAGCGGGCAGCTAGAATGTTTTGTCAATCCATCCTTATAGGTGGCTCAAATGATTGGACGACAACAAGTGCTAAGTTTCCGCGGTTTTGCGTTATCAGGTGGCAAAGTGCTTTCTAGGTTATCGAGCGCCCTCAAAACCCGAAGTGGTTTCCCAAAAATGTATGCAATGCCACTCAGTGTTCAACATGTGGCACTTGGAGGAGAGAGAATGCCACCCACATTGGGCAGGTATTCCTCCTGCTTCTTCTCTGCTCGATATTTCCCTCAGCCGTTGGATCATGGAGCTGCATATCAATGTCTTAGGTTCGAGGAACATGTTTGTGGGTCTGGGTGATCATCGGGCGGGTATTCCCCCTGCTTCTTCTTCGCCCGATATCTCCCTCAGCCATTGGATCATGGAGCTGCAGATCAATGGCTTAGGTTCGATGAGCAGGTTAGTCGGTCCGGTGAACCCCAGCAGACCTGAAATCTTTTTGATAAGGTCTCTATTCCCCTCTTGGGGTCCGTTTATTGTTCTCGGGCGGTGGAGGCCGTGATTTTGGTTTTTTCGTAGGCCCATAGGCTAGTTTTCTTGAGATGTTATCTTTCTTCCCTAAGTCGGAAAATTTTCTTTCTTTTTCAACCCACCTCCTCCTTGGGTGCAATGTATTTTATGTAATATATTTTTAGTGATAAGATAATAGAAGGACCTACTCTTGCTTTAGCAAAAAAAGACTTCAGAATCCACCCCATCAAATCCTTACAAACCATACGGTGTTGTTCAGATGTCACCGTAACCCTGTGACTTCAACCTGAACCCAACGCAAACCACTCCCTTGGACATGATTGGACTGACTCCATGGATCGAAAATACTTAGAGCTTCAACTCATGCTGACCGCCAGAAAAATCGTAATTGTAGTATTACAAGACTCAACCAAATCAAGGCAGAATTAAGGTAGATCAATAGTGTTGAATAGACTAACTTTTTTTTCCCTCCCCCAACCACAAAGGTGTGGCCACAATTGGAACTAACTCAAAAACCAAGATATTATGAGTTAAAAAAATTATTTCATGTTAGAATTTTTATCAATTTTTGATAGATCAAGTGGTTATGAGAATTTTTATCAATTATTGGTAGATCAAGTGGTTATGAGTTTTTTTTAAGTTGTAGGTAATTACGAGATGAATAAAACCCCACGGAATACAAATCTACTATCAAATGTCACTAAGAGGTCAAGAAAATTGAAACATAACTTTTATCAAAAGTAAAGATGTTTAAAGAAATTTTTATTTCACAATAATTATAATTGATCTTTGTATTTTAACATTGGATAATAGGGTTATTTTATATATTAAATTATTATGTTTTTAATTAATTTTAATTAATATAAAATATATTATTAATTGTATTTTTTATTTTTTATTATAATTTGATTTTTTTCGGTTTTATTTTTTTTATTATATATAAACTGAGTAACACATTTCTCTAATTCAAAATTTATAATATAATTTTATTTATGTTTATAGAATTGGCACATTAATAAATATGGTTGATATACTCTCATAAAAATACATGAAGTGATTAATTAAGTCTATGTTTAGATTTAATTTAATACTAATATTAGTTATTATATAATTATAAAATTTTTTTTTTCAACTAGTGAGCTAGTGAGACATGTCCTAGAAGATTGAATTTTCAATCGCTTGGATATACAGATGCTTGCCAACCTCCTTTTGTCAATTATGCTCCACCCATAGAATTATATTGAATAAGTAATAATTAGGTTTAATATTAGGTTAAGTTTTTTATTTTAATATTAGATTTTTATTATTGTAGTTTTAATATTGCATTTTAATATTGGGACTTCAATATTAGGTTTTATATGAGCTATTTAAGTTAAGTATTCAATTCAGCAAGTTTTAATTAACATTAAAGGCCTAGTTTTTAGCCATAATATTTTTCTTACAACCTTAGTTTTTTTATTCTGGTGACCCTAATTATTCTTGAAATTAACATTGATCCATAGCTAGATGATATGTCGGAGTTGATCACTAGTCAAGAGAAGACCAAAGACCACTCTATCGAGATGTATGCATGTTAATGTTAATATCATTAAAACCCTAATATTAAATCCAACATTATAAAACATAATATTAAATCAAATATTAAACCTAATATCATAAACCCTAATTTTAATATTATATTATAAAACCTAATATTAAACCCAATACTATAAACTCAATATTAAACCCTAATCTTATACCCAATATTAAACCTAATTTTACAAACCCAATACTAAATCCAATATTATAAAACCAATATTAAAACTTAATATTAAACTCAATATTATAAACCCAACATTAACCCCTAATATGAAACCCAATATTAAACCCTATATTATAAACCCAATATTATAAACCCTAATTTTGTAATGTCGTAAAGCGACGTCGAATAAATTGTAATGTAATGTAACATTGTGAAAATGATTGTCACATTGGTTGTCACAATGTGACATTGGATAGATTCCTATATCATTCCAATGTCACAATAGTGAACCCAAAATTATAAACCCTAATATCAAACTCAATTTTATAAACCCTAATATTAAATCCAATATTATAAACCCAAATATGAAATCCAATATTATAAACAATAATATTATAAACCCAATATTATAAATGCTAATATTAAACATAATATTATAAACTGAACATTAAACCCTAATATTAAAATCAATATTATAAACCCTAATATTGAACCCTACATTATAAACCCTAATACCCCACTATTAAAATCCCTAATTTTGTAATGTTACAATGCAACTTTGACTAAATTGCAATGTAATGTAACATTGTGAGAATGATTGTCACATTAAGACAATGTTTGTTGCAATGCGATGTTGGATATATTTATATACCCAATATTATAAACCCTAATATTAAACCCAATATTATAAACCCAATATTAAACCCTATAATAGAAACCCTAATTTTGTAATGTTGTAATGTGAGATTGAATAAATTGCAATGTAATGTAACATTGCAAGAATGATTGTCACTTTGATCGTGATATTAGGACAATTTTGTCACAAATGTGATGTTCGATAGTTTTTTTGTACCATTCCAACATCACATTATTAATCCCTAATATTAAACCCAATATTATAAACCCTAATATTAAATCAATATTATAAATCCTAATATTAAACCCAATATTAAATTGTAATATTAAACCATGTATTAAAAATTACATTATAAACTCTAATATTAAACTCAATATTATAATCCCTAATATTTAACCCTAATTTTGTAATGTTGCAATGTGAGGTTGAATAAATTGCAATGTAATGTAACATTGCGACAGTGATCGACAAATTGGTTGTCACATTGCGATCCTAATATTATAAGCCCAAATTATAAACCCTAATATTAAACCTAACATTAAACCCTAATATTGACCCCAATATTATAAACTCAATATTGTACCAAATATTATCAATGCTAATATTAAACATAATATTATAAATGCTAATATTAAACCCAATATTATAAACACTAATATTAACAAAATATTATAAACCCAATATCAAACCTTAATAATAAACACTATATTAAACATAATTTTGTAATGTTGCAATGCGATGTTGAGTAAATTGCACTATAATGTAACATTGCGACAACGATTGTTACATTGATTGTCATATTGCAACAATGTTTATCGCAATGCAATGTTAGATAGATTTTTGTGCCAGTCCAACGTCATAATATTAAACTCAATATTATGAACCATCAAATTATAAAACCTAATCTTATAAACCCAACTTTATAAGCCCTAATATTAAACCCAATATCAAACAAGTATTATAAACTATAATATTAACACAATATTATAAACCCAATATTAAAGCCTAATATTAAACTCAATATTATAAACCTGATATTAACCCCTAATATAAAACCCAGTATTACAAACACTAATTTTGTAATGATGCAATGTGACGTTGAATAAATTGCAATGTAGTGTAGCATGCGACAATATTTGTCACATTGCAACAACGTTTGTCACAATGTAATGTTTGATAGATTTATATATCATCGCAACATCACAATATTAAACCCTAACAGTAAATGAAATATTATAGACCCTTAGATTAAACCAAATATTACAAACCTAATGTTTGTCACAACGTGATGTTAAATAGATTTATGTACCATTCCAACATCACAATATCAAATGCTAATGTTAAACCCAATATTATTAAACATTTTTAAGCATTGACTATGGGTGACCATAATTTGACTATGTCATCATGTTGACTTTACGTGTCAAGCATGATATCTACGTTAACTATATGCATGTTGAACATGGTTAACTATAGGCATGGTTAACCATAGTTGAATATGGTCAACCAAGGCTGACTGAGGATGACCATGAGTGAACAAGATTGACTATCATTGACTATGATAAATAGATGTTTCATTAAGGTTGACCATGGTTGACTATTGATACATTGAATGCAAAGGTTGACTACAAAGGTTAACTATATTTGACTATGTCATTATGTTGACTTTGAATATGTTCTATGGTTAATTATAGGCATGTTAAACATAATTAATATCATTAATAATGGTTGAATATAATGTTCATATTGAGCATGTTTGACCACATCAATCATAATTATGATGTGTTAATATTTAGATTAATATACTATTAAATTATTAACAAAATTTTAAACTTCAATATTAATTATTTAACATTCACATTCATATTCATATTCATATTCATATTAATATTAATTTTTGTAACACCCCTATGTCGCTTCTTTTTAGATGGTATTTCTTTTAGACATTGAACTATTACTGGATTTAATGGTGAGGGAAGTCATGATGAGGCTTATATAATGATGTAACTATATTATTATTGAATTAATAAAAAAATTGCTTGGAAATATTCAAGAAAGAGCACTAGAGTGTTGAAGACTTCTTAGCATCTTATAAAAAATTGTGGTGGTCAAGTCCACATGATGGACCTTCCCTAAAAGTCTCCTAAATATCCCTAGGATGAAAAAAAATGAAAGAAATTAAATTAACATAGTGGGAGAGAAAATGTATGTTAATCACTTAGTTGGAGAGAAATACTAAGTGGGGTGGAATAAAGAATTGCGGGAGAGAAAAGTGGGCTTTAAAGAAAAATAACATTATCTTTTTTAAGAAAAATTAAAAAAAAAATGCATAGGCCAAAAGGTTAGCAGACCTTAAAGAAGGACGTTGCTAAAATCTACTCAGGGAAGAAAATCTATATAATAAACCATCTAGGAATCAAAGTGATTATTGATTCCTGAGGGCAAGAGGTTCTTAACTCAAGGGGGACTATTGGATATAGTTCATGGTTGGGTAACACGTGCTCGACTCCTAATTATTTTTCTAATGAAACTTATGGTTAGAATTATGGTTGTATTTTTTATGGTTTAAGGGTGACTATACTGATAGGGAAATTAGATTTTATCTTATTGAATGGTAATTGATGGAAACCATTGTTTAGTGAATGAAATATTATGTGCATGTATGTTGATTATATTTCAAGTTCTTATGTCAAACTGATAGGGGTATGTCAAAATCTCTTTATGAAGGCACTAGAGACAGATTGTCCAAGTGTTGAATTGTAGAAGAGTGGTCCCACTAGAGACAGATTGTCCAAGTGTTGAATTGTAGAAGAGTGGTCCTTTGTGTAGATATAAATAGGAGATTGAAAATGAGTTACTTTCATGAAATTGAAGAGAATCAACCAGTTTTGTGAAAGCCATAAGTAGGAATTATACACATTTATACCATATTCTTATGCATGCATACAAATGGCTATAGAAGAATGACATCGTTCACTTTAAAATGGAATTGACACAATCCCCACGGTAGATTACCCTTCTTCAATTAACATAACTATGCTGTGAGAATAAAAGTTACCATGTGAATTGCTCGTAAGCCAATTATGTAAATAAGTTAATTGTCATGGCCGAAGGGGATACGTAGTATTCAAATCCATAGTAGCTAAGTGGAACGCGAGTGATTCTTCGCCTATGTTGTTGAACGCAAATTTCTACATATTCTTTTGGAGGGAATAATTCTAAGTGAAGAAAACAAACAACAGAAATCAACTCTGCAATATCTAGGCAAGACGATCCAATATAAATTTCGTAAATATTACAATATGAGCCTACTGGAGTGTTGGGATATGCACCCAAAACTCAAAGAAATAGAAACCTAGAGTCTGAGGCCACCAACATGTTCATATATGTTATTACATAAGTTATAGTGTGTTGGTAGTCAAAGACTGCGCACAAATGTAGATCTAGATGAATCTTACTATTCAACAAGCGACCTAGAGAGTCAAACTCCCAAAATACAAGGTATTAAAACTTATACAACAGTTTTTACAGGCTTGTATGACCGCATATGAAGAGAGGAAGCCCGATTAAATACATAAAATGGCAGTAGGTTGTAAACGACATCAAATGTATAATTCTTCTATGAAAGGAAATAAAATAGTCATAATATAACAAATTGGAGTCTGGTAAACATAAGGACTCTGAAATAATTGAGAACCAAAGGTATTTATAAACATATAGCACCCATTACAATATGAGAATTAAGGCAAACTAGTGTGCCACTTCTTGTCCTCACACTCAGCATTTCATTTAGAAAATAAAAATTGGTACCATAGCTATAATAAGTCCATACAAACACCTCTAACCATTATCAAATCTGTATACACTTAGAAAGCAGCGGAGTGTAAGCAGAGAGTACAACTTAAGAGGGGAGATGAAATTGGCCTTGATGAGGGAAAATAAGAATGCAGCTCGTTGTGAGGTAATAAAATAAAATATGTGTGCCTGTAAGCATGAGTACCTATGAGGAATACAAAACGTTGGGAATGAACACCTGGGTAAAGAAATTGAAAAATGATTTATAACCATAGTGAAACTAAAGGACAAGAGTTACCTTAAGAAATGAGTGTTGAGATGGAATTTAACCTTTGTAAAGAAAAAATGAGAAAGTTACCTAAAGAGTCATTAGGAAGAAAAATAAAAATTTTACCTCCAGTAATGCGCAAAATAGAGTTCTACCTCTCCTCTATACCGTGGAAGGGTGTCGTGAGGAGCATGAATGATGGTGCCTCTATAGAAGAAAACCTAAGCTTGAAAGTACTTGTAGAAGAGGGAACAACCGTGTTAAAGTTGAAACTCCTCCATAACCAAATGAAACGGAAAAGTATAGATAATCAACGCCAAACTACAATACACATTATTGACCAATTATAGTACCTGATTGTGTCGCTAAATCCTTGAGGAATCCTTGAATAGCATAGAGCGAAACCTAAAATCTTGCTTGCTATTGTTCAAATCGAAAGTTATAAGAGTTGGGCAGGGAAGCTGCAACAATTATAATTATCTTACCAATAGGGCCGATGAAATTTCAAAAGTTATGGAGCCAGTCGTCAAAACCTCACTAGAAGTGTTAAAATATTACTTTCAACCGTAGCACCAAAACTGTCATGGGATTTGTTAGCTCTGTTTTTTTCTTTCTTTGCGATGCAATCTTATCGTAATCGCAAATCGCGTCCACGCCTTGTTGCCTTCGTTACGCCCTGTATCTTCTGCCGATTGCGATTTTGCGATGCAATCCAATCGCAAATCGTACCCATATGTTAGTGCTTCACTATTTATCTTCCGCCGACGCGACATTGCGATGCGATCTGATCGCTATCGCAGATCGCACCTTCTTCAAACTGATCTGAGTCATCCGATTAAATCAACGGTTGATGTACAAGCCTACCATCTATTATGTGACGTGAAGTGAATTTTCATTGACCGCCAGTTTTGTTAATGAAACAATAAATGAAAAATTTACTATGGTTGGTAAACATAGGTAAAAGCTTTTAATTTTATTGTTTTTCTTTATTCACGGGAGTAGCACAAGTAAAAAATTAATATCATTTTGTTTTTAGTAGTTCATTGAAAAAAATTTAAGGGAGCACGCAGCAGCGCGTATGTAAGGAACTTTTCACAGCAGTGAAAACATATACAACAAAGACAGAGTTTTTTTTGTGTAATGCACAGCAGTGGAGGTTATAGTGTAGCCTTTTTTTTTTTTTTGATGGTTCGAGTATCCACAGAGCAGGACGTTTGTTTTTTTTTTTTTTTCCACTTCCGTAAGCTCAGAAAGTCTTTCAGTTTTATTTACAAGAATACCTCTGTGAGAGGAAGAATCTTGTAACAGCAGTCTTGTTAATGAATACAAGTTTTTGTGTGTGTGTGTGTGAAACTATGTTTCCTATGTGAAAATAGAGCATTATTCTTTGTTCAATTTTGTTCTGGAATTATCAAAAATTCCCAACATGGTATTGAAGCTTGTCTAGGCTCTTTGAAGGTGTCAAAGAAGCTGAAGGAAGGATTTCTTGCTGCAGCAACTTCTCTAGCAGAGTGAAGACTCAGTCAAGAAAAATTCAAGGTATTTCTCAAGTTAGTTTTTTGTGTTACTGTTGAGGATAGTCAGTTATTTTAAATACACAATCAAGCATTTTGAAGCATAGTTAAGAATGCAAGAATGGTTGGAGCCAGCACTAGCATGGGTATCTTTAATACTCAGCGCCCACAATTGAATGGAAAAAACTATGACTATTGGGAAATAACTATGAGAGCTTTGTTTGCTTCCCAAGACTTATGGGAATTTTTTGAGGATGGTTTTGAAGAACCAGCAGATGAAGATGAGTTTAATAATTTAACTCAGGCAGAGAAAGAATTGTTGAAGAGCAATAAGAAGAAGGATTATAAAGCCCTCTACTTTTTGTATCAAGCAGTGCATGAGAGTGTGTTTCCAAGGATAGCAACAGCCAAGAGATCTAAAGAAGCATGGTAAACTCTCAAGATAGTCTATCAAGGCATGGAGAAAGTGAAGATGGCAAAACTACAGTTGCTGAGGAGAGATTTTGAGAATCTCTACATGAAGGAGTTAGATAATATTGACTCATTCTTCACACATGTGATCTGTCTGGTCACACAAATAAGGTCTCAAGGAGAGATTCTTGAAGAAAGGAGGATCGTGGAGAAACTATTGAGGGTCCTACCCTCAAGGTTCAATGTGATTGTCACAACCATAGAAGAGACAAAGGATCTCTTTAGTTGATGAACTACATGCATCACTGATGACACATGAACAGCGATTGAGTAGAAATGAAAACTCATCTCTAGAGCATGCCTTTAAGACCCAAATGTTCTTTGGAAGAGGAAGAGGTCAAGGCAGAAGCCAAAACAGAGGTGGAAGAAATAGTGCAGCAAATGCTCAAAGAAGAGGCAGCAATCCAAATCAGAACCAAGGCCAAGGCAGCAGCCAAAAAAGTGGACAACATCATGCTCAAGGACAATGGTATGATAAATCCAATGTCCAATGTCACTATTGTAAAAAATATGGGCATTATGAAAATGAATGTAGGAAGAAGCAGCATGATTGAGTAATAGAACTAGTGTAAATTTCACTAGAGAAAATATCAGCCAAGATAATTTGTTTTTAGCCTGTAATATGGCTGAAGCAAAGAGTGAAGATATATGGTTCCTAGACTCCGGTTGCAGTAACCATATGACAAGAAAAATAGCCCTGTTTTCTATGTTAGATCAGAGTGTGAAGTCACAAGTCACACTAGGGACTGATAGTAAAGTTTTTGTTATGGGAAAAGGAGAAGTAAATGCCTTAACAAGGAAAGGTGAGAAGAAAACCATAGCAGATGTTTATTATGTTCCTGGAATGAAATGTAACCTCCTAAGTATTGGACAGCTTATTCAAAAGGGGTACAATGTTTTCTTTGTGAATGATGTATGCACCATCATGGATAAAACACCCAGCAAACAATGTATTGCTGAAGTGAAGATGACAGGGAATAGGATGTTCCCTCTCACAATGAAAGCAGATTTAAAAAATGGAGAAGAAATAGCAACAGTGACACAAGAGGCTTTCCAAAGCGAACCAAAAAATGAAAATTGGTTGTGTCACTTGAGATTTGAACATCTCAACTTTGGAGGTATTAACTTGTTGAATAGAAAAGGAATGGTAAGAGGATTACCATTGGTAGAGAAACCAGACAGCCGTTGTGAAAGTTGTATTTTGGGGAAACAACACAGAGAAAGTTTTCCATCTAGGAAAAGCATAAGGGCAAAAGCACCCTTAGAGATTGTCCACTCAGATTTATGTGGACCGATGCAAACTCCATCACTTGCAGGCAGCCACTATATACTAACATTTATTGATGATTTTACTAGAAAAACTTGGGTTTATTTCCTGAAGAATAAAAGTGAAGTGTTTGAAAGATTTTGCAATTTCAAAGCACTTGTAGAAAACCAAAGTGGGTTGCATATCAAAGTTTTAAGAACTTATAGAGGAGGTGAGTATATCTCCAAATAATTTCTATGTTTTTGTAGAGAAAATGGAATTCATAAGCAATTTACCACTAGGTACACTCTGCGGCAAAATGGAATTGCCGAAAGGAAAAATAGGACAATCATGGATATGGAGAGGAGTATGTTAAAGGCAAAGCATTTTCCAAATGATTATTGGGCTGAAGTTGTACATTGTGCAATGTACATTTTGAATAGATGCCCTACAAAAGCAGTCATGAACAGAGTGCCAGAAGAAGCATGTAGTGGGACAAAGCAAGGAGTCACCCACATGAAAGTTTTTGGATGTGTGGCTTATGCACACATTCCAGATCAATTAAGGAAGAAGTTGGACAGCAAAGGGGAGAAATGTATTTTCATTGGATATAGTGAGGAATCAAAAGCTTTTAGGTTGTATAACCCATCCACCAAGAAGCTTATTGTGAGTAGAGATGTTCAGTTCATTGAGGAGGAAGCTTGGGATGGAAGCATAGAGAAAACAGTGCATGTTAAAAACTCTTTGTCACATGATGAAGATGGTGAGGAGATGGCTGAAATACATCCCCAAACAGCACCATCAACACAAGGGCAGCAAGAGACACCCTTGAGGAGAAATGAAAGTGCTTCTCCAAGCACACCACAAGGAGGAAATTCAAGTGCTTCTTCAAGCTCTTGTACACCAAATGAAAGAGGTAAGAAGTTCATAAATTTAAGTGACATTTATGAACAAGAGGCAACAAATGAACGTATGAATTATTTGTTTGCTTTATATTGTCATGTTGATGACCCTGTTCATTTCGAAGAAGTAATTAAAGATAGGAAATGGATAGAAGCTATGGATGAGGAAAATTGGACACATCTATGCAACAACTTGGACAAAAAAGAAGAGGATCTTATCTCAGGTATACAATTTTGTTTAATTGTTTATGTTTTTCTTGTAACATTTTTGGCCATCAGGCCATTGCTTGCAGATCTAGTATGAGAAGATGGAAGCCTAACATGAGCAACAAAAGATCAAATCCTTTGGATTCTTATCTTGGTCATGTAAAGTGTTATGTGTCACAACTTTGGACACATGGCCAAGGATTTTCAAATGCCTAGATCCATGAGACCTATGATACAAAAGTAGCAACCAAAGAAGCATGCACAACAAAGGAACCAACCAGGAGATATCTGGAAGAAAAAGGAGGAACAATTAGGAAAGTGTGGTATTTCTCTTTTTTCACCTGATGAGGATGATAAATGGTAGATTGATAGTGGATTTTCACATCATATGTCAGGAGATAGGAGAAAATTTCACTTCTTGAAGAGACTCAAAAGTGGTCATGTTGTTTTTGAAGGGAGTGAGCCAGTAAGAATATTGGGAAGTAGCATGACCAACCTTGGTGAAAAGATGACCAATGCAGAATATGTATGGCTCATTGAGGGTCTTAAGCATAATATTCTAAGTGTGATCCAAATGGTTGATGGAGGTAAGGAAGTGGTCTTCAAATCTAAAGGTTGTTTCATTCGAAACGAAAGATCAAAGAAGGTGATAGCTAAAGGAGTCAAGACATCTGACAATGTTTATGTATTGAAGGGAAGAGTAGGAAAAGAAAGGAGATCAAAGAAGTACTCTTCATATTCATATTATGAGTAGAAGAGACCAGCACATATTGTAGTTTTCCCTTGCATGATAGATCTTTTAGACTGCAAATTAAATGTGAGGCCTTCATAGGCTCAAGGGGAGTATATGGCACATCTTGTTTTTGTATGTAGCTCATTTGTGATGATAATGACGCTTATCTCTTTAATTATGATTTATTGATAATGGATTTTTTCTACTGATGTTATTTTTGGTAAGGTTATTGATATCAGGAAGAAGGATGGTGCATGCTCAAGGGGAGCATCTCATACGCCTCAAATGTTTTTCAGTGACATTGATGGCATCATGGATTCTTGGAGGAGTTTACTATATGTTCCATTCTATGTGCTTATTTGACATAAGATAGTTACAGGAACTTGCATTTTGGTTGTGCGTGGATAATATGATACATATGCAGTTGGCTTGTATCGTGCATTTTGGGTTGATGATTTTATGCGTGTGTTTGTGCCATGGATATTAGTATGATGATGGTACATGATTCTTATATTTATGAGGATGTTTTTCGGATATGATATTTTTGTTGTGACTACATAATTATGTGCTTGTTGTTTCTGCTAGTTCATCTTATATCATAGAGATTCATGCCCCTTATGATGGTTATTGTTGTTGCTATGTATTTCTATAGAGGGTTGATATATTTTTCTAGTTAGTGCTATGTTGCTAATTCATGATGCTAACATATATTTATGATCATTGATATTGTTGCTATGAGGATTTTGATTTTAAAAAGAGGCTTCATAATGTTGTTGACATATATATTTTTCTGGGCCATTATGCATTGTTATGTGTGATGGATCACTGCTATAGAAATTTTTATCTATGGATGGTGATTCAGAGAGTCACACACATGTCTATCATGTGATATGTATTTGTTAATATCTTGCTTCAATGAATGATATATATTTCTTATCACACATATCATGTACTTGTTAATAGCATGGTATTTTGATATGCTTTGTAGTGGAAGATATGTTTCAGCCATGTAGTTCATGTGTTATTCATGTATACTCTCACACTTATCATGGTGAGACAATCTAGAGTCATGATGCATTGAGAGAGAGTCATGTGAGTCATGGTTCAGCCATATATGGGCTTATTGATGTAATTGAACAATCATGTATTATCATTTTAGAAGCCATGTAATAGGCCTATGAAGCTCTATACTTTGTTGCATATCATTTGGTCATAGTCATTGGTCTATGTGGAGTAGCCTTTTCACATCACAAGGGCTTCATGAGGGAAGCAATACCATACCATGTGCATTCATATTAGGGGATATATATTGAGGAAAATTTTGCATAATATATTGGGGGATATATAGGGGGTAAAGGGTTTTTATATTGGCCGGTATAAAAAATGGAGCTCAAATTTAATGAAAAAATATAAAGGGGTATAAAAAAATTTAATGAAAAACTGGATACCTACAATATATAGTGAAAGTAGGGATTTTTTTAATTGGGAAGATGTATTGGGTTCATATTAGTTAGGGGTTAAACATGTGATTTTTAGAGGTATTTTCCAACATGTTGTCAAATTAGGGGTATTATTTAGTATGACATGAACGCAAGTGATGTGTCATAGGTTCATGGAGTGCATTTGGCAAGGAGGCATTGGTAGTTATATATATCAGTTTACATTCAGCTATGGAGATGTTTTCATTCAGTGGAGTATGGTTGTTCATATTGTTGTGAAATGTCATCATGTATTTGTTGCTACCATATCTACTTCATAGAAATGTTTCTTCTAGATAGACATTGTTGATATTGATATATGAGTTTTTTGCTACTGGAGAGTACATTGTGGAAAGGTATTTGATGTTATTGTTCTAGAGTTGGCTGGATATATGTTGCTACTGATATTAATTCTATCATATTTGTTGTTTCTCGTTGGTCAAATTATGTTGTTGCTATATGTTGGTGATTTGATCTACTATTACTATTATGACATGGATTATGTTGTTGTTGCTTTAGGGGACAAAGCATGTGTTCTAGTTATTATTGTTGCTATATATTTTCATGTTTCCTTGGGAGTGAAAGATTTTATTATTGTTGTTGATAGGAGATGTATATTGTTGTTCTAGTTTGTTATTGATTGGGCATAGCTTGTGTACAGGGGGAATTTAGTGCACATATTTATTAGGAGGAGTGTTTTTGTTATTTTTCTCTTTCATCCTTTCACTCCATTATTCATCACCTGCATATGGTTTTTGAGTGGATTTGTTTTTTTTTTATGCATCCCATTACTTATAGAGGAGAATATAGCATTTTTCCTTGACATGTTTAGACCTTTGCCATTAATGTCAAAGGGGTAGAATGTGAGGATGAATATCAATTCTCGGATGGTTGTTTTCAGCTGAGGTTGTCATCAATGACAAAGGAGGATATTGTTGGCATTGATGTTTGTTTCATATGCGTTGGTTGTTTGGCATTGATGTCAACCTGATAGCATGGGTTGCAAGTCATTTGGCTATGCATATGTATGTATGGCTATAGGTGGTTTGTGTATGGATGATATGTATATGGTCCTTGGTATGTCTACTATCATGGAGATGTGACTTGCAGGTGTTTCATATAATATGTGATCAGAGGATGCCCTTGTCCTCATGATCATGTTGTTGTGTGTTGCAAAAGTTTGGAGGCCTTCCCATGATGATTAGGTGTGTAGGGGAGGAGTTGTATTGGACATGTGATGATATTCTTGATCATGTTTCTACATACAGGTGTTGGTTAGGTCTCCATGTCCCGGATTAGGTCTCCCATGTTGATTATGTTATACTTTGGGCTTGGAGAGGATATAGTACAAGTTTCATTGAATGATTGAGATGGTTGTATAGATGTTAGAGGATGTTTGACGTGCTCTGGAGCTGCATACTGATGGCATAGTTGTTGTGAAGTAGTTTGATGGCCCCGGTGTTAGTATGGTTGTTGGTTGGTATCCAAGTCAACCTAATTTGACTTATGATGATGATAGTGATGTGGTAGTGACTTGGTGAAGTGTTTTAAAGGTGTCAGTGACTTCCATAGGTCCTATAGAGGCTTATCAAGCCCTGGAAGAAGTTTGGGCAAGTTTTGCGCTGAGGAAAGATGACTTTGACCATCCTCTACCCCAGTTGCATGGATGATGGGTCATGAGAGCGGCTGAAAGTTTCCAGTCGCTAGGATATATTCCTATATGAGCGATTTTAGATATCTAGTCATGTTTTTCCAGTGTTGTGCATGCGATCGAGCTTTTTCATGAAAATGTCTTTGCATTCCTCGCACAACTCAACTAATTATGGTATTGTGATGAGTTTTGTGATCAAATTTTTTTGGAATATGGCCGGAAAAGGTAATGGAGCCTCCAAAAGGTGATCAAAGTTGAAAATATCAAAAGGCTAGTGGAGTAAGTGATTTTATTTTTGCAAGAATCCCATCTCAACCAAATCTGAATCATGTTAAAAGAATTGTTGAGTGATCCATAAACTGTTGCATTTACTAAGTTAATCATCACAAAAAAATTATAAATAGAGAAATTCTTTGAGTCTATTTGGTTGGTTGATTGAGTGTGTGAGAGAATTCCATTGTGAGGGCATTGAGAGTGAGTAGAATTGCAGCAATTGATCACAGAGTTTTGGATTGTTTTTATCATAATAGTGTACGTAGATTAAAGAGATGAATTGAGGAGAATTTCATAATATTATGTGTTGTAGAGTGGAGAATAATTGGTAGCTTGTGGTTTGATTGAGAGTAGTGTTTTGGTGTGAGAAGAAGTGAATAATTTCCCTCCTCCGGGTCAGAGTTTTGATTCAGATTTTATGTGCAAAAATATGGTGTTGTTCGGTTACTCATGTTGAGAAAATTGAGAACCCAGTTTGAAAATATATGAAACGTGGTTCACATGGAGGAAGTGAAGGCATGGAGGCTTCATAGTAGATAGTGATTTGGTGGATTAAGTAGAAGGAACATATTTATCTATCCAATATAGGTTGGATAGTCTAATCGCATTTGGGTGAGGATCGTTGGTCATGGGAGCTTCTAGTGGATGGCAGTACATAGATCCATGAGAGAAACAAATTTATTCTCTAATAGGTGCCATCATACTATGAAGGAAGTTGAGTCTACTAGATTATGGGTGTAAGCTAATCCATGAAAGATTTGTTCATCATATTAATAAAATAATTGACCAATGCAGCAGTAGTAGGGTGGTTTTATCCTGAAAAGGTTTCCACTAGAAATACTTGTGTTTTTATGTGTGCATGATTATTTGTGTTGATGATTTCCATGATTATTTCTTCTTTCATGTTTTGATATTGTGGATGTGTGTTGCAAATTTATATTGCAGTAAAAATGTTTAAAATTGAAATAAGGCCACCATTATTAATTCATCCCCCACCCCCCCAGTAGTGATCTAGATTCCAACAACACAATTGTTCTTAAGTATTACCACATATATACACACTTCCTCTAAATGAAACTTGTGTAGATATCTCAAATCATTGAATGCTAAAACTGAATCACTGCATCATTCTTTGAGTTACTATCATACTGATTCACAATGGAAACTTAATCACTGATCAACATCTTGTAGCATCATCACTAACCAATATTCCAATTCACAATAAAATCAACCCATTCAACACTGCTAGATACAAACCATGCATATCAAGACATCAATGATAGACATCATCAAATAGAACAAATATAATCAATTGCCATCATCATGCAATAATTGAAAACCACAGTACATATATGTGACCTCCATGAAACAGATGTGTGTGTGCACATGATTACCATGCATAACACCCAGGTATATATACCAACATACTGAGTAAATATCATATAATTTATACACAACTATGTTGAACTAGATTTTCATGTGTACACATCCTTACTGAAGAAAAGCAACATATAGATCTTTAAACTATTGAAGCAAATATTCATTGCAAACCACAGTCATACTTTCTGCAAATTTTATTGTTAAATCACAGATCGCTTCAAACACATTCAACCATATCTTGCATCATTAGATATTCAAAGATACACACATTGGACAACTATAACAATTAGTATTTAATGCAGTTTCATATCTTCCAGATCTGAGTCTTCTCCTTACTCCCTAGTGCACACCTATTTCATATCATATCACACATGAAATACTATTCACTTGCACACCTAACACCTTGATCTCCATCTCCTTATATAGATTTTGTCTTAGCGAGTACATTAGGTAAATCCCTCGGTAATGTTGTTAGTATTTGTTGACAGGATCAAATAGATGTTTCCACCCCAATTTCTATGGGAAAATACCATGGTAATGACCCATGGTATCCATATTTTCATGGTTTGGATTATATAAGCAACTTTTACTCACAGGACTTGTGTATGTACATGACCCTTCTTCACAGGAACCATAAATGCTTTTCAAACTTCACATTTTTAGCCATCTTTAAATGAACTACCATTTCTTTGTCCATATCTTTTGTCACGTCTGTATAACCAGTATTCCTGATATCATATTATCACATTGTTGACATTAAATATATCTTTATCAAGCAGTTTTCCATTAAGGACAACGCATTAGCCATAATGCCAACAATTTCCCCCTTTGGAATTAATAGCGGCCACTTTGGTGTTTGGACACCACCTGCAAACACTTGCAAACACATTTTCAAACACCAAGTCTTCTCTCCCCGTTTGACATCAAGGGAAAAGGGTTGTACCATGAAGAATTAAGTCTTCTCATTGCGGTAAGTATGATATGTTGATATGAATTATGAAGTATACATATTGATCGTTCTCCCCTCGAGCATAAGCTAGACCTTCTATAGATATGCAATAAAAATACAAGGCTTTATGACTTAACCAAATATGACCTTCCCTATCACCAATGACTCTATGCTCCCAATATTACATCAATCACCCAATATATTAGGTTCTAAATTTTACATCAATTGCCCAAAATAATGGGGCTACATACATGGCTTGATCCCAATAGCCCATACATAACTAAATTTTATAATGATTACAACATGGGTTTTTTCATGACCTTCACTTCAAGAGACATACATGACATTCATAATCATAAACAAGGATTTCAACCCTGATAATTAGTCACAACCACCATGTATCATATAGGAATCTACAAGATAATCATATAATAGCATCACGAACCTCTTGATCATCAAGAAGAAATAAGAAGATAAGACAGTGTAGCATCAATCTCTTCAATATCATCAACACGTGACCAAATGTGCAATGTTTCTAAGCATCACCAAGTAATTGTAGCAGAAGCATAATATTGTGCAATAAAGATTTGTCAATAAACATCCCCTTGACCTCATGTCATCAAGGTCAACATGCTATCTCCACATATAGGAAGAGCCATAATCCGCCAGCAACAATATCAATCTTTTGAACCACAACACCATAGGTAGCATATGCATCAACGACATGTGAGCAAACAAAGAGTACCTCCAACATCATAAGCCATTAATTTGAACTGGTCATCAACCATCATCTTCAGATATCATAGCATACATATCTTCCTTATCAAGATAATAGCAAGAATAAGACACCATCAACAACTTCACTAAAATGAAACTCAAGCAACATATAGGCATCATCCATAACTTCACCACATGAAACCCATGCATCATTGATAACTCATGAAATAATGAAAATAGCATGTATATTTTTTTTCAGTAGTGACAATAGCAATAACCATTATCAAAATCACCAGCAATCATAATGCAACAAGGAGTACTCAAGAAGCCATAATTCCAACAATGAACCACTAGAAGAATAGAAGATTCTCCCCTACACCTATGCCATAAATTATGATATTATATACATCTCATCAATCAGAAAATGCACCAAAGAACCATTTCATCAGCAACAATATAATATTTTGCAACAACTCATAAACTCGTCATGAGCCAATACCCTAAGAAGCATAATGAAATCACCAACAAAATACAGGAAACCGATGTTAGAACCAAAAAGATAAGAATGAACTGATGAGAAGCTCCCCCTGAATCTGTGTCACTCATTTTCACCACAAGAAACCATACGCAACTATCTAGATCAAAAATCATGTATAAACGCGACTATCTTTCAAAAGAACCATGTACAGAATATAAAATGTTGATTTTTCATAGTCACAACTCCCCCTGAACATGTCATGTTTGTTCCTAATCACATTATCTTCAATGCAATGTCAGCAGTATAAACATCACCAAAATAATATCAAAACAACATAGAGAATCATCATCAAGATACACATGCATAGCTCCCCCTGAGATCATACACCATTGATCCTTTGGACCTGATAATCATCACTTGTTCTCCATGAGGCTATATACGTCTCATTTACTTATGCAGTCTTTGTTAGAAGAATGTGTTAAGAAAAATAGACTGCAGTGGTGAACATCTTCTTTTACTCTAAATATGAAGAAGATTAATTGTACCTCTTATTTCTGCTTGAATTCTTCTTTACTAGCACATATAATTTGTCTGCATTTCTGAATCCTCTTGTCAAAACCTTTCCATTGTCTTCTTCTATAAAATTTCATTTAGTTGATGTAAACACAATTATATGCCCTTTATCAATTATTTAACCTACACTTATAATATTTTGCTTTAGCCCTTGAACTAATAATGCATTAACTACTTTTGTATACTTATCATGTTTAGATCTACCTTTTCCTAAAACCTTTGTTGGAGCATTATTTCTACAAATAAATTTACCATCTTTGTTTTTCGTGAGAGATTAAAACTTGTTCTTATCTTCAGACATGTGTTGAGAACATCCGTTGTCTACGTACCATTCATCTTCATCTTCAAATGATCATAGAGAAAGGCCACATATAACTTGTTCTTCTTCCTTTTGCTTAATATGAGAAGTGCTAGTGGATCCATATTTCTCGAGTCTTTTGGTAGCAATATTCTTGTTTGGTTAATTTCCTTGGAGTAAATCAACTTTTTTTTTGTGTGAGTCCATTGAATTGTTTTTGTATTATTTTTCTACATGCCCAAACTTGTTACAATTATAACATCTTACATGACCAGAAAAGGGAACATCATAATAATATTTATGCTTAATATTTCTCTTGTTGAAATCAATAGATTTGTGACCAAATATATTGCATTTAAAATAGTAAACATAAAAGAAACTTGAATACCTAGGAGTTGAAGGTCTTCTTGTGAAGTGGCTATTTGCTAGAGATCGAAACAATCTGTTTCTGCAATTGGCTACAATGTATCCATAGTTATGGTAGATAAAACATTCAACATCATTGATAAGAGGAGAGAATCAATTGATGTTTCTATTATTGGGAGAAAATGATTTCCTTTAAAGATTCATTTTCCTTGGATGTTGATCTAGTTGACTTCTTATCTATTTATCAGGGCTTTCAAAGTTTGTTTCGTTAGCTTGTGAGCTTGATTCTCCTTCTACAGTTTCATGAAAACCAAGACCGAATATAATGGAGGGAGACCTTTGAATACTAATAATGTTATCCAAAATCTCATTACTATCTTGAAATCTCAATTGTTTATCCTTTTCTTCTAAATTACCTTTTAGAATGTTTACTTCAGCCTCCAATCTTTGACATTGATCATCATTTTCCACAAACTGTTTTTTCATTCCTTCTTCAACCTTTCTTCCTTCTTTCAATTTCTCTTTTAAATTGATTATCTCTTCCTTCAACCCATTTTCTTATTCTTAAAATACTTGAAGTAGTTCTTCATTTAGTGTATTTGAATTTTCAAGATATGATCTTAGAGAAGCAATATCAACTTCAAGTCCTTCACAATAGAGTTTAGTTTATGCTGCAGTATTTACTGATTTATCATGATCCCCGTTTTCATATGTCTGAAACTTATTCTTAAGATTGTTAATTCTTTTCAAAGAAAAGGAAACTTTTATTCTAATATTAAGAGATTTCTCTAACCTGTCTTCTTTTGAATCACTAACTCCATCCAATATATCATACTCATATTTTGACACATCATCATTTCCTTTAGAAACAATATTACCTGTTGGCTCTCCTGATGAACAATCTTCCTCTATTTTTCCTTTGTGGATTTCCTGTAGATTATCCAATACTTCCTTTTCAATTACATAATGCATAACCTTTCCTAATGTTGAATCTATTAGAAAATTATATATTACAGAGAAATGGAACACATACAATATTGCAGAAATGTAAACAAAGAAAACACATAAAACAAGAGAGACAAAGATATGCGGGGTTCACCCAATTTGAGTTACATCCATGGAGAAACAGCCAGTCATTCCTTTTATATTATCTAGCAAAATTAAGAGATACAACCTACAGTAGATCTGATGTAATTCACTCTTTTCTCACACAATCTCCTCTCTCTTTCTCACTCAGAATACACATCTACATAGTTGCAATACAATTCCCTCATATATAGCGAGGGGCTTCCTTCTAGGGTAAAAAACCATAAATTAAACATAACTTCTATCGTCAGATTTCTGCCTAATGAACAGCCCGGACTGACTACGAAATTACAACATTTTACAAGGTCGCCCCCTTAGACCCCCCCCTGGTGGCATGCATAAACGGGCGATGTTTCTACCACATTACGAAATGGGGTCCAATGCAACGATACCTCTTAATAAAGAAGATAATAAGGCTCCACAACCAACAATCTCCCACTTAGAGATTGATTATAGCAACTCCACCGCTGCTTCATTTGCTAGACAATGACTCCACTTTGGACATGGTTGTTTCTTATCTTCATCATCATACTTGAAGGCCAATTGAAACTGAGAAGAATCTCAGTTTCTCCCTGGTTACAACTTTTGTTAACATATCTATAGGATTCTGGATAGTGTGTATCTTTTCCAGCTTGAACTATCCATCTTCCAACACTGAGTGTAGGAAATGGTACTTGAGTTGTATATGTTTAGCCTTCAAATGAAATGCATAGTTCTTTGCAAGATGTATGGACTCTGACTATCATTTTATAACCTTCCCAACTCCTACTTCTTACACAATTCATCTAGAAACCTTTGTAACCAAATCATTTATTTATTATCCTCTGTAGCAACAACATACTCTACTTCCGTCGTTGAGAGTTGATCCAGGTGGATATTGGTAGCCACCCGCCAATTCCACTTGGACCCCCACCATTGCTTCTTTCAGTTTTTCAGTTTCCTTAATTGTAGCACAATTTACTCTTTTTAGCAATTTTTTGGGTCCTAAACTTCTGGAGCTGTTTTGAGGCCCTAAACAATGTTTTTGGAAATCTACCGCCAACGATTATGTAGATAAAATTGTCTTTTATGTCGTAGTTCTCGGAGAGATCTTTCCAACGGGTTATCATGCATGTCAAATGGAGATAATATGACCAAGTCACGACCCCGAGAAGTCAGTTGTCCAACTCACCCCAACGGGGCTCATAAACTCTTGGTGTTACATCTCCTCGAGTTAGGGTTTTGGTTGTTTAGGGTTTGCTCTTATTGTTCAATAATAAAAAGGCCCTTGAACCTCATTGTAAGGTAGTTCAGAGGCATGTAGCCACCACATCTCTTCTCAGAGATAAGCTACCATCGCCCTAGCTGGTTTATTTCCATTTCTGTTTGTAAGTATATTTCAGTATTTTACATTAATGAAGTGAAGTATTATTTCCGCTGCATCTCTGTGTTTATGGTTATCTCTGTAATTTGTTGCTTTCATGTTTAAATCTAGATTAAGAGTTCAATAACACTTTGCAGTTTTGAAACCCAACTGACAGTTGTTCCACCTATAGTAAACACATACCCTGTGGTGCTCCTCTTATTATCTCTATCACCCGCCATATCTGCATCAACATATCCATGTAAAGTAATGTTTGAACCACCAAAGCATAATGCTTGATTTGTGGTACCTCTAAAATACGTGAGAATCCACTTCACTGCCATCCAATGTTATTTTCCTGGATTGTTCATGTACCTACTTACAACTCCCATTACATGTGCAATATCAGGCCTTGTGCAGACCATTGCATACATTAAGCTTCCAACTGCTGATGCATATGGAACTTTAGACATATAAGCCATTTCTTCCTGGTTTCTTGGGACACACCTCCTTACTTAGTTTGGAATGGCTAGCCAAAGGTATATTAATTGGTTTTTCATTTTGCGTATTAAATATTCTTTAAAATGAGTTTGTGGTGTATATTTTTTTGCAACATTGAATAGTGTGAAAGATGAAATAGGGTACAAATTGATTTGACTATATATTTCAAAACATGCATCCATTGGTTATGATTTTTTGTGAGAATATGAAAAAGGTAATGGTAACAACCTGATCAAATTTAATGAAAAATCAATTTATAGTTTGACATATATTGGCTAAACAAATCTTCTACAAAAATTTTGTTACCAGCATGTCTATCATCAACAAATTTATTTCAACTGTCCATCAACAAGTCATCACCTATTTGGACAACATTTAATTTGTCATTCTAAGAATTGCGGTTTTTTTTATTTAGTACACATCATTTTTAGATATTCATTAGTAGTCAACATTCTTCATATCAGTGTTAGCCTCTTAATCATCAGCAGTTTCAAAATTTCTCACAAAGCTATGCTTATAAAATTCATTGCTTATGATTTGAAAACTTGTTGGTGATCTACAACAGGTGGCTTCAAAAGGCTTCAGGATAATGCAGGATCAATACTAGCAGAGATGAATCAGAAATTTTTCTTCAACAAATGATCAATTTATGGCTAAGGTAATTCAAAGCTAAAATAAATTTAAATTATCTTTATCAAAAGAATTATGAAACATAGAAAGTAATGGACTATATACTTGGCAAAATCCAAAAGCTCGAAACCATAGGTTATAAACTTATAGTGATAAATTTTATAGCATAATTGTACATCAAACTTTGATCGATATCTCCAAAACAATTGAAATGATTGATTTATAATGTTGATTCTTGAAAATTGGCATGAACGATTTATCAACAATTAATAAATGCAATCATTATTTGGAGAAGCCTCAAAGCTTTCGATCATCTCCATATAGTATTCCAAATCTCCTCATTTTTGCTTTTCAATTTCTTTTCAAATTACCCTATGACATAAGAGTGGGTTCAAAGGTTGACTTCCTTGATAATGAAGGTGAGTGATGGAACTCATAGTAATTCCATTATCGAGAAGCTGGGAAACTGACGTTGCACAATAAGATATTTATGATTACATTGAGTCCATGGAGATTACATATTCATATTCATATTCATATTCATATTCATGATGACTATGCTAAATTTCAATGAATACTTCAATGTATGAATATGAATATGGAGATTACATATTCATATTCATATTCATATTGTATTGAGTGTTGTATACCACCTCGAATTCATCCCTAATGATCATGATCGATCCACAAATTTATGAAATGTTTGTCACTATTTCCACCCAAAGAATTTTTCTTAATTCAACCAAAGGTTGTGTTCCCACTAGTTGATTCTTCAAGAAATCCAATTCCTTCTATAATATTGCTTTCAGGACTTGATCTATATGGATTGTTGCATTTCTAAGAACTATTTCATCTCTAAGAGTATTAACCTCTAAATTATTCACTATGAGTATTTTATTAATATTTCAACTCCAAGATCTTTTATACTCAAATTTGTCATTGTTTCATCCAGCTTCGCAAAAGGATCAATTGGTGTTGATGGTGCTCAGAAAGTTAATGGACAAACATGATTAGTCTATTATTTTGTCACAATTTCAATATGTTCACATAATTCTCAATCTACATTTTCTTCAATTGGTAGGGGCAATAATTATTCCTTCTCTTTTTTTGCAGCTTCCAGTTCAAGTGTCTGAACATGTCCAATAGATGGAATTTTTAGTTTTCTTCTTAAAACATGAATATTTGTGTCCCTAGACATGATTTGCTCTTGTATAGAAGAAGAATCCTTGATCCGAATCGGATCCATAGTAGGTTTTCAAAGAACCATGACTATATCAGGTCAAATAAATCTCTAAAGAAATCCAAAACAGCGATCAAAAACACCCCTGAACTGGTGGCAATGGCAGCCAACGTGGAACGACGAGGACCCCGGTCAAAGCGTGCTGACCGAGGCCCATGGAGACCGCACAGGAGGTCCAAGTAGCCACTAGGAACCCCGGAATGGGAAAAGGAGGTGGAATTTGATGCATGATTAGCGCTTTGCTAGGAAAATAGGGCCAAAGTGGGGGAAGCCCGAGCACTCGAACGCATGGCGAACCAGAGAACTGCGGGCGAAAAGGCAAAAGCGCTAAACGTACAAAGGCGGGACTCGCGCTCTAGAAACCGGCGGTATTGATCGAGGCGCCCTCAAATGGTAAACGGTTTTGGAGAAAGCGGAGCGATCCCACTCAAAGATCAACACGTGGTAGTGGAGGTGAGAGAAAATTAGTGTTTATCGTGTGCTATCGGTCGAGCAGGTCAACCGCGCGGGACGTGCATACAACGTTGGATCTGGGGGACCTAGATCGAACGACTGAGACTGCCCCCGATGGAGGAAGCGGAATCGACAGAGGATTAAGCCATGTTTGTAAAGATTTGAGGTTGGTTTGACTGCCACAATGGAGGAAGAACGCATCCACGATGTAACTAAAGAAATGAACCGACAAGCAGGCTGGCGCTATTCAGAAGGGGACACGTGGCCACTCCCTAAGCGTTCATGCTGACGTCGAATAGGGAACTCCAAGCATAGCTGCAGAAGGTGAATTGAAAAAAGCGGAAGAGGAATCGAACAGGCATGGGGACGAATGGCTAAAAGCCATGAACAGAGACAGTTGAATCAACAAAGTTAGACAGAGAGAGTCGAGAGATGAAGAAGTGGAACAGTGAACCCTGAGAGGAGGACTGAACACAGAGAATAGCAAAGCAAAGCAGAAGAGACAGAGGGCCGAGCTGATCAATAGGAGCATTGAGCACTAGAGCTTGAAGATTCAAGCCATCCCATAGAGGAATCTGTTAGGACTGAGCATCACATTTGGCTCTTTCCACTATAGACCCGAAGGTCACAAAGCTGGTAGGAAGAAGAAGAGTCTGTGCACTCCAATGGCTTTGGGAATCCAAGAACCACCCTGCCAAGCAAACATGCTTCAGGAGAACTCACATTGATTCCCTGCATTGTAATTCTCTGCTTAAAGACACAATAAAACAAGGACACCATTGAATGTTGGGCCGGAGACGTAGCCCTGGAGAATAGGGTGAACTCCTTATTAAAATTCTTGTGTCTTTGTGTTTGCTTACTATATTTCTCTGATGTCTTTCCATTTAAATGTATGTGTATTGGCAATCTGATCGATCTGTTGCTTAAATAACACAGAACACACACACCAGCACATGAGTCTGTAATACCTATGTTCTAATAAATCTTCAATTGATGACACTCATAGGGTGATTATCATATCAAGTGGTATCAAAGCCTTAGGCTATAAGGTTAGACAAGCTTTTGTTGGTTTAGCTATGAATGCTCACTAGACCAAAGCTCAAATTAGGAGAAGGAGATCTGGTCGAAACTAATCCTGAAATTGGGAGAGTCTATCCTCGGAAGACAATGTCAGAAGAAGGTTCTATGGGGCGAGACCCTCAATTCATAGAAAGTTTCCTAGCTATAATGTCTATGGTAGAAGAAATTTATAGGGACTTTAGAAAGCACAAGGATGAAGATTCATCGAGTTCTAAACAAGATAAAGAAGAAGATGAGTCTCACTCCCATGACCACTCAAAAGGAAAAGGGAAAGAGGAAAGCTTTCTCACACCTCCTAATAGCCCTGTGCATAATAAGAAAGCACCTTTGATTAAACTAGATGTTAAATTTGATTTGCCTATATATGATGGAGAGCTAAATGCTGAAAAGTTGGACAACTGGATTAGACAAATTGATGTGTATTGTAGGGTACAAAACATAGACTCAGACAAGAGTAAGATTCAGCTGACAAGCCTATGCCTAGGAGGCACTGCCTTGGCTTGGTGGGAAGGCAGAACCCAAGCTGATATGAAAAGACATGGTAAGACCATCTCTGTCTGGAGTGAATTTGTTGCTACAATCAAAAAGCAGTTCTATCCATTGGCCTACATGCAACAAGTCATGATGAGTTGGCAAACCCTTCGGCAGTTGAAAGGGCAAAGTGTGCAGGGGTATACTCAGGAGTTCAGAAAGAGAGAATTGATGTTGGGTATCTCATTAGGCTCACCAGAGACTCTTCTGAAGTACATTGGTGGTCTACACAACTACATGAGGCATACCATCCTCATGTTTAATCCCACTAGTATAGATGAGGTATCTATACAAGCTACTCATCTAGAAGCTAGAGGAAAGAATGGAAATCCAGAAGTTGGGGGACCATCCCAACCCACTGTAAGCAAGAGAAAGGAGAAAAGAAAGCAGAAGTGGAAAGCAAGGAAGGCTAACACTGCATAAAAAGGCAAAGCTTCTTGCACTCACTGTAAAAAGGAGGGGCATGATGATGAGCACTGTTGGATTCTGCATCTAAAGCTGAGACCTAAGAAGTCTGAGGGCAGGAAGAAGAAGACTGTTGCAGCTATTCAGAAAGATTTGGGGTCAGACTCGGGAGATGAAACAATCATTGTAGCCACAAGTATAAAAGGTAAGAATTCTGAAGCATCTACTAGTAATTCTGCTCAATATGTTATTGATGAAGAACATGAGAGAAAAAGAAATGAGCTTTTCCATATTTGAGTTATTTCCAAAAATCAAAAGATTGATACTTTGTTTGATAGTGGCTCACAATTAAATATAATTTCTGAATCAATTGTAAAGTAATTGGGATTAGCAACTACACCTCATAAGAAACCATACCCATTAGGATGGTTGAATGATAAAGCACAACTACAAGTGACTAGACAATGCAAACTCAAGTTTTCTTTTGGGTCAGCATTTGTAGATGAGGTTGAGTTAGATATAATTCCTTTGGATAT
>APFE030274125.1:38528-51382 GCA_000404065.3 Pinus taeda | reverse complement strand
ATATGTATATTATATGCATCACATAAACCATCTTAAAATTTTTCGTTTTGGACTTTGCAATGTATTTATTATTTATAAAATACTTTGCACCCTGAGCTTTAACTCCTCATGTATTGCATATATACCAATATAAGTTCTCATAAACCAGTCTAATATGAACCACAGTCATCAATATTTGTTGGCATGTCCACATGCTTATATTTTTTTATATTACATTAGAATGCATCCGCACCTAGGTTGGTTTCCAACTCAATAAAACTCAATTGAAGATAAAAGGTGGTTTGTGTCCTTACTTCCTTCATGGTATCCCATCTAGCTATTGAAATAAATGATTTATAGGACATATTGATAATGGATGAAGGAAATTAATCGAGTGAGGCTTAGGGTAACTACCCTATCTAGGTTGACCATCATGGATTCATTATCATACTGAGGCAGTTGCAGAAAGGGGCTCTACAATTTTCAAACCCTACTGTATGCAACCCTTCCCTTGAGAGGATTATTGTCATATTGACATTGAATTTTCTTAGATAATATCTTTGGTTACACTGTGTAGTTGGTGGTGTGGCACCAATTCTCTCAAAAAGCAAATCCTTTAAAATAATTTAGTTTCTCCTTCAATTTTCCTTTTTAGGCTTTCAAAAATCCAAGCAATAACCTTGGGATTACACTCTTACTCTCCTAAATTGATTGTTTGATAGTTTTCACTCTGAGACTATGGTTTTCCTTTACCTATGGCATCAATTGTTAGGGATGGTGACTCCACTGTAGCCACACTATGGGGATTTCTGGTAGATTTATTTTTCCAGGTAATTTTTTTTTAGAAACCCCAAATCCAACACAATCTTTTCTCGTGGAGTTCCTTTCAAATCCTACTACAACATATAACAAAACTATTTTTTCTTAATTGATTAAAAAAAAGTGGAATCCATTTAGAAATTAAGGATGGGTAAATTATGATATAAATAGGTATCTCTTAGGTGAAGTTGACTCAAGATGAGAGTGCCTCCTCACAGGCCACCTATACATTCATTAGAAAAAAAGTACATACATTTGAGGCATCACAAATCTATTGAGGAGTTGAAACCGGTTCCTCATAAATAGAATCTATATCTTAAATAAATCTCACAACTCCACTAAAGCACAATAATCTCAACAAACATGTAATAAGATATTCCAGAATTTCTCCATTGCTTCAAAGTTCCTCACTTAATGGAGAAATGAATGAAAGCATAAGATAGAAAACAGGCTCATTTGTTTGAGTCTCAGTTAGGATTTCAATTTGACTCTAACAATTTCATTTTAACTTTTCTTACTATTAAATAATGATGCTTCTTCCTATATTTCTTCAACTACATGATGTAACTGGGCAATAGGTCATCAGGTTTTGGAGGTTAGAATTTGTCTTCAATAGTTGCATATTCTTGAATACATGTACACGTGGGTTGTTGTCCTTTAACATTACCTTCCTCTATACCTTGTTCAATGGATTTTTACCACATTAACCTATAGTAATGCCTAATTTCTTCAAGACTCCACTAAATAAGAATCCCATGAACTTCTTCAAATGTATCAATTATTGTTTCAGTCTCCATGTCACATGCACCATTCATGGATTCTTCATACGTAGATGTGACTTTGGTGTATGTTTTATCAAGACACGGTGTTTCAATCCATGATTTAATGAATTGTAGCTCTTCTTCAAACTTTGTTATTTATGTAAAAAACTTGGTAAAAATTCCATAACTTAACATAGGCAAAAACTAAGACCAAGGTCATGAGGCACATATTCCAAGCTGAATGGGTAAGACATCATAGTGGGCGTTAATTTTGGTTATTGTGGCTAATGAAATTGGCCAAGGCAATGGAAAAGGCATTCAAAAGAAAAGAAATTATTTTGGCACATTTATTAATGAAAGTTAGGGAAAATAGGAGAAAATGAAGGTGAAAGGTCACAAGTTACATGTGAGGAGGAAAATGAAAGAAAAATAACAAAAATTAAAGAAAATAGAGGCCTCATTAATAAAAAGGTTTTTGAGGATCGGTTAGAAAGCTTTTGCTCAAGATTTTGCTAAGGACTGATCATTGTGGCTATTTCGTTAGTTCATTTTTGGAGCTCTCTCATTATTCTTTCTCTCACTCTTGGACACTTACAGCTTTCATGGAACATTCTAGCTTTATAGCAAGGAAGGGAAAATAAATCAAAGGAAGGACAATTAAAGGAACGGAATGGAGAGAAAAGATCAAGCAATGAGGATAGGATCAAGTAGCTTCAACGGGAACACATGTAGGTAACATATTGCATGTGTGATTTCCTAGCCAGTTTTGACATGCATATCTTTGCATGTTGGCATATCACTCCCTTGTTGTCGGTAGAATGGTTTTGTAGGGTTATGACAGTGGCTTTCAGCCTTCCCTTGCCTTTTCTAGTAGATATCCATGGTGTGATGGGATTGTTTCTCAATTTTGAGTTTTGGAATCTAGGGCAGAGGTGGTCTTACGAAATTCCTAAGGGCCCAAGAATCTCTTGAGCGGTTTGGCGGGATACACAAAAAAGCCTAACCGTGATGTCTCAGTTTAGGGCTTATTGATCTAGTGTGGATTGTGTAAAGCTTGATAGATAAGGAGATGGAAAATTCCTTAATGATAGTGATGGATTTTGGATGCATTCAAAGCTTGGTTTGGTTTTTTAATCTTGGTGTTCGTTTTGGTGAGATCACGATTTGGTGATGGTGGAGGTGGTTTAACCTATGGATTCCCTTGGTTTTTGTTTATTGCTTTATCAATGAGATCCCACATTCATGCTTGGAATAGGGCATGAGGGTGACTAGATGAAAGAAAGATTTCGTCAACCATGTCTATTGTCAAGTGGTATGTAGAATTCCTGAAACCAGTTAGCCCTTTCCTCTGTTTAAGAAAATATGAGTTATCTTGCTTTTGTACTTGTTATTATGTGGAATTAATAGATGTTATCTTATTGTTATTTACATAATTTAATGCTAGTTATAATCATGGTTATGTGACTGTTTATAGTCATGGTTATTTCATGTATTTACTTGGAACTGAAAGGATTGTGGATGCAATACCTCATTAATGAATGTTAAGGGAAGATGGTGGTGATCCTTCTTATCAAGTCTTATATGAGTTATCAGTTATTTATGCTCTATCCTATATTCATGTCGTGTAGATTGTATTGATGCAAAGTGTTTGACAAAATGCTAGTCCGTATTGGGGATGGTGAGGCATAGTCTTGGAGTTAGATTTTGATTTGGAAGTCTTTTCATTATGTAAATTATGGATTGTGAAGGCTACAAGGGTTTCTAGGCAGTGACCTAGAATATGGGCTGGAAAAGTGTCACAAATCTCGAAGTCACACGTCCGAGGAGAAAAGTCCCAAGACACAATCATGCCTCGTTGTGCTAGCGTATGGAGACTCCCACACACACCCATATCCATATCAAGGGAGTGTCCAAGGGTTTAATGGCCAAGAAGTCAATGGGACATAGGGACTAGTCATGCGGATGACTAGGAAGGCTTCTCATAGTCATGTAGCAAGTATAAAAGGTATTTGTTGTGGGTTTTCGTCAATTCCACTTCCTTAACTGACACATAGGCAGTCGAATCATATCATAGTAAATTCTTGTCACATATTTACTTTGGTTGATCTGTTACTTTGGTGAATGTGGGCGAAGGGCCTTACAATTTCTTCCTTGTCACTATTAATATCTACACACTAAACTTTCCCACTTAACAAATCATCTATTAGTTTCTTCTCCTGCAAAATTTGTAACCAACCTTCACTTGAAAACTTTTCCTCATCATATAATGGCTCATAAGTTGTATCACATTCATCATTATATATTGAATCACAATGAATTTCCTTACTATAACATGCTACTTCACTATCAGCAACAAAAATGCTTTCAACCACACCTTTACCTTCAACTATTTCAGTGCATTTCAACAACACCTTCATCTTTCACTATTTCATTGCATTCCATTTCAGGCTAGTTTAAGTCTGTATTTCGCATTTCATATTCCACCTCCAAGCTATGATACTTTCTCCTAAATAATTTAAGTTCTCTTCGGAATTTTTTATTTTACTTTTCATACCCATAGTATCCTTCTCATTTTTGTCTTATGATCTATGTCTTGGAAACATATACAATTTTTTAAAATTTCTAGCAATAATTCAGATTGTAAGTAATCGTAGGACTTTAAGAAAATAGAATGTCTGGTATTTTGACCAGATTAGGACCTCCACACACAATGACTAGTTCTACAGGTCATGTGGAAAATAGTTCCATGCTCGGTGATAATCTCCACACACAGATCGGATCCCCAGGTAACATATTGGTTATGTCAGGTTGACTCTCCGAGCAAATTATTCAACCTAATCCACCTCTATCACATGTACTAGCCATAGGTTACAACTCTATGCTCACAAAAGGCCATAAAAATATTCCACTTTGGCAAGAAAATCTCACAACCTGCCTTCGAGGACACACAACAACTAATCAAACACAAAAACTCACAACAACGTTTATCAAATAAAAAACTCAAAAAATGTAGAACATATCCACAACTCCTCATCCGTTGGATCACTCTAGATCTACAGGTGACAAGATCTTCCCTTCGGTCTACGACAGGTAGCCTACAAATTAGAAAACAAAATCAAATAACAGGCAAGTCACCCAAGATATATAACTCCTAGTCGAACCAAGCCACACACACTATATGTGACATGCTAATCACGTTCAGTTCCACACAGCATACACAATCCATGCTTCTTCTAGATTTACAGTCAAACACAAGTCCTCTCCAAAAGGTCTCTCTCAGCAGACAAGATACTCAACTTCTTCTTGACGCGTTGTGAACGTTCTCGCAACTCCACACATGGTGCTCTAATTAAATCTGAGCATTCACACCAACAATGGTGTTGGGAATTTCTGATGATTCCAAACAAAAATCTGAACAGAGAATGATACTCTATTTTAACACAGGATCTTAACACAGGGAAGTTGTTTTTTTTTACACAGTGAAACAAAGATTTTCCACACACACACAAAAACTTGCATTCATTAATAAAAACCGACTGTTACAAAATAATATCTTCCTCTTCAAGAGGGATTACACAGGAATCTTTAGTTCCACAAAAATTTACTTTGTCTTCTCTTTAAAAATACTATGTCTTTACTGCAAATATTTTTTACACTGTTGTGTGTAAAAACAAAGCACTCTGTTACTGCTGAAAAATAAACACACTCACTGCACTTACATTCGCACTGTTGTGCGTGAAAACATTTCTTACATGGGCACTGCTGCGTCTCCCATTTACTTTTTAATAAAAAAAAACCTTGCAATCACACTGCTGCGTGCTTCCCCTTACATTGCAATAATAAAGCATTGCATACGCGTTTCTGCGTATTCCCCAAAGAAAACATTCACACTACTGTGTGAAAATTCTTCACTTGTGCACAGATTCATGCTTCCCTTTTCGTTTCAACAAACAACAACTCTCGCACTGTTGTGCCTCACTTACATTTCATATGCAAACAACATAAACTACATTCATATGTGCTACTGTGCTTCTACCCTCTTTCATAACAGACAACAAACATTACAGTCACACTGCTGTAAAAAGGTTCTTACCTTCGCTGCGGCGAGTTTCACTTTTCATCTCATATTCAAAGAAAGATATTACAGTCATGCTGCTACGTGCTCTCTATGCTGCCTATGCATATTTGCACTCTTTCATTCGCGCTCTGCTGTGCTACCATTCATAGTCAACAAAAAACTACAAAACAGGATATAACCTTTTGTTTTTACCTGCCATACTTCCGTAAAATAAAAACTTCACCAAAATTTACTGGCCCCAGTACATTTCAATTAATTTCTTTAATTAGTTTAGCGTGGCAGTCAATTAATTCAGTCTACCTTGCATACGGTTTAGTCATACGGAGTGCAAACAAAAAATATCTGCAGCTGCTCTCTTAACTGTAGATCTGCCCCAAAACAATCAGACGGCTACTGGCAATATCGGGTGGCCTTGTTTGTTGAACGTTAAGCTCCGGGGAACGGCGGTTTTGGTAAGGACTACTATGGACACACATCAATAGGTGAGTGTGATCGGAGCCCCTCTGAGGAATACCACTGTTGCATGAAAGGTGGTGCGGTAAAGTCTGCCGGTTTTGCATTCACGGTTTACTGGCGGCCTCCAGCAATGCTGCACGATAGTTGGAATTAATATTCCAACACTCCCCTTTAATTTCAAATGCTGGGTTATTAGTCATACCCAGACATTTCCTCAAAAATTCAAACTGTTACAAGCTCCACCTAACTATATGCATCGTCTCCTTTTGGTAGAGTCTTATCAAAAAAAGGCTTAGATCAACTGGAGAGCTCAAGGGACTTTCGGACTGTATTTTCTTCCTTCTCCATGCTTGTGTAACTTTCTTCTTTTGCATGGTTCTAGCTTGTGTAAGAGCCCATGTTAAGTTGCAATCACATGCCATATGACCAATGTTATGACACTTGAAGCATTCTACATTGTTCATGAATAATATTTCATGATTTCTTCCTGTAAAATTGTTTTTTGGAGGTTGTCGGAGACTATAACAACTATCTCCATGAGATGCTTTACAGTTTTTTGCCATTTGACCAAAGTTTGAACAAGAATAAAAATAACCAAAAAATGAACTTTGGTACCTGGGAGATGGAGGTTTCCTTGATGTACTTTTGAAGCCTTTCTGCCTTGAGATCTTTTGATGATAGCCATTGTGCCTTACCTCTTTGACATCATCTACATTTCTTTTTGGAGATGGTTTTCTACTTGGAGCAAGATTTCTTCTTGGAATAGGATTTCTTCTATTATAGCCTTGATTTTTCTCCTTACCTTTGTTGGAACTAGGAGCATCACCATTTCTTTCTGGCTTCTCCACATCTCTTTTGCTTAAAGCATTTTCATTCTATTTTGAGGGTTCACCTGCATACCCAAGTCTTGATTTATCAGATGGACATCTGTGATAGCTTAGCATGTCATCCAAGGCTTGAGAGCTCTTCAAGATTTTTTTCATCCCTTCAACCTTTTTTCTGAGGAGGAAAATCTCTTCTTCCAATATTTCAAAATCATTATTCTTCTTTGTAAGTTGTTCCTCAGTTTCTTCCTTGCTACGAGTAGCTTCAGCTGCTTCTATTTTAAGGGAGATGATATCTGACTTCATTTTGAAGATTTCTTCATTCTTTGCTTGATTGCCCTCCATTTTCTTCTCAGCTCCTTGTGCCTATTTCCTGGCTTCTTGTAATTGAGACTTAAGGGAGGAGACCTTTAACTTGTACTAACCAATCTCTTCTTCAAGTTTGTTCACGCTCTTGTGCCTCTGTTCAAGTTGACTTGACAAGGTATTTTCCTACGTATTTGCTTTATTCAATTGATTTGTCATGGATATGACTTCTTCATGATGATTCCTTTTTCTTTGATGAACTTCCTTCTTAAGCTTGGCAAGCTCTTCATCCCTTTCTTGTACTTGAAGCTTGATGAGGTCAACTTTCTTCCTTGTTTGATCTTGGTTACCAACTGGAGCTATCTTCTTAAGTGCCTCATTTTCCTTTTTCAAATTGTTAATATCTTCCATGGCAGTCATAAGTCGAGTGAGGAGTTCTTCTATAAAGTCGTTTTCATTCTCTTCATCTTCTATGATGGATTCAGGATCTCCTTCTTGATTGATGGTCATGGTTAGTGCTCCTTTTGAGTGAAGGTCATGAAGTTTGTCCCATATATCGTTTGCTCATGAATATTTTCCTAGATTCTTCTTTGCAGAATCAGGTGCCCATTCAAGATTGTCTTTGCTGCTTTTGCATCATACTCCTTGGATTCTGTATCCATCCTGCTATCATCAATCACTGATTCCCAAAATTGAATCCCTTGAGACTGTAAGAATGTCCTCATTTTTGCTTCCCATATATTAATGTTCCCATTGAGCCTTGGAGCCTCATCAAATTGATTGTCTTCTATTTTAGTAGTAGAGGGAGACACATCCTTAGGAGGATTGGAGGCTTTCTTCCTTGACCTCACCATTTGTGTTCTAAATGTCGACCTTCAAGCTGTTAGGCTTTGAATGAAGGAACCTGGCTGTCCTCAACACAAAAAAAAATGAGAAATACCTTCGAATCTTTCTTGACTGAGTCTTCACTCTGCTGAGGAAGCTACTGTAACAAGAAATCCTTCCTTCAGCTTCTTTGACACCTTCAAAGAGCCTAGACAAGCTCTGATACCATGTTGGGAATTTTTGATGATTCCAAACAAAAATATGAACAGAGAATGATACTCTATTTTAACACAGGATCTTAACACAGGGAAGCTGTTTTTTTTTACACAGAGAAATAGAGTTTTTCCACACACAGACAAAAACTTGCATTCATTAATAAAAACCAACTGTTTCAAAATAAGATCTTCCTATTCTAGAGGGATTACACAGGAAGCTCCAGTTCCAAAAAAATTTACTCTGTCTTCTCTTTAAGAATACTCTATCTCTACTGCAAATATTTTTTTACACTGTTGTGTGTAAAAACAAAGCACTCTCTTACTGCTGAAAAATCAACACACTCACTGCACTTACATTCGCACTTCTGTGCGTGAAAACATTTCTTACATGGGCGCTGCTGCATCTCCCATTTGCTTTTCAATAAAACAAAACCTTCCAATCGCACTGCTGCATGCTTCCCCTTACATTTCAATAATAAAACATTGCATACACGTTGCTGCGTATTCCCCAAAGAAAACATTCACACTGCTGTGTGAAAATTCTTCACTTGTGCACTAATGCATGCTTCCCTTTTCGTTTCAACAAACAACAACTCTCACATTGCTGTGCCTCACTTGCATTTCATATGCAAACAACATAAACTACATTCATATGCACTGTTGCACTTCTACCCTCTCTCACAATAGACAACGAACATTACAGTCACACTGCTGTACAAAGGTTCTTACCTTCGCTGCTGCGAGTTTCACTTTTCATCTCATATTCAACAAAAGATATTATAGTCATGATGTTGCGTGCTCCCTTTCTCAACAACGAACCACACTCACACTGCTGTGTATGTTACATTGCAAGTTCAACCACAAAAGCTTCACACTGCTGCATGCTCTCTATGCTCCCTATGCATATTTGCCCTCTTTCATTCGCGCTCTGCTGTGCTACCATTCATAGTCAACAAAAAACTAAAGAATAGGATATAACCTTTTGTTTTTACCTACCATACTTCCGTTAAATAAAAACTTCACAACATTTACTGACGCCAGTACATTTCAATTAATTTCTTTAATTACTTCAACATGGCGGTCAATTAATTCAGTTTGCCTTGCGTACGGTTCAGTCATATGGAGGTCAAACAAAAAATATGTGCAGTTCCTCTCTTAACCGTAGATCTGCCCCAAAACAATTCGATGGTTGCTGGCAATATCAGGCGGCCTTATTTGCTGAATGTTAAGCTCCGGGGAACGGCAGTTTTGGCAAGGATTGTTGTGGACACGCGTCAACAGGTGAGTATGATCGGAGCCCCTCTGAGGAATACCACTACTGCATGAAAGGTGGTGTGGCGAAGTTTTCCAGTTTTGCAGTCGCAGTTTACTGGCGGCTTCCGGCAACGCTGCATGACAGTTGGAATTAATATTCCAACAAATGGCTCACACTACCTTCATTTCCTCTATGGCGGCAAAAGAAAATTACAGATCTTCTAAATCACTTAAGGAGGAAGAAGACATGAAAGGATTGTGCATCTCCTCCTATCTTCTATAATTTCGTCGCACTAGCTAAACAACAACACAACTCCGTGCTTGACGCTTGAAACATATTTCTTCACACAAATCGAATATTTGTTGTCTTTTTGTGACAATGACCCTTCTAGCTTACTGGACTACAGATATGAAATTCTTCCGCAACGTTGAAAAATTTACACTATCAAGGCTGCGAAGTCATGACATATTCCTCTCTTGCATCAAGTGGCATGAGCTTCAGTAGCAAGCACCATAAGGACAACACTCACTAAGCCGTTGTCACCATGTCTCTCGAGGCAATGTCTTGGAACATTAGAGTGATTGTCTTTCCTTTAACTACTTCATATCTACCCTGTGCAGGCCTACGGTTTCGTCGTGCTAGGTTCTTAAAACATGGCAAGTGATCTGACAGGTCATGACATAATTAATGGATAGATTTATTTCTTCGTAGCAATAACACTCCGCTTAGATTAACCTAACTCCTCTCAAATTTACCTCACCCTTTTAGAGATCTACACTCATATTCCATGGTTAACCATCACAAATGTCAACAGCCGCTGTCATATCAACAATATCCATTACCACACTAGCTCTAAGCATGCAAGTATATTGGTGAGTTTTAAATTTGTTCACGCTCTCGGCAAATAAAACAGGCCCTCCAACACTTCAATGCATAGCAACACTGCAGGGTCTTCGTAGTCAGATCTGTACTTGACCTTACACATAGATCCTTCAACAAGCTTGGCGTCATGCAACTCTTTACCACTTGACCTCACACAACGCTTCTTAGATCTAAAGTATCGCAACTCCAGCAGAGCCAACTCTAGCAAACCTTTGTTCCAGCACACGCAATGACACGGATCTGCAGCTGGTCGATCCGAACTAATAGCGTTATTTTTCACCATCATTGAATCCATTTAGGGTCGTGCTTGGCATGGCACACGAATAAGAAACCTGAAGCGTCGTCCTCGATTCGAGTTGCCATTTCACTTTGATTTGCCTCCTTTTGTTGTGATCTTGCTCTCGATGCTGTCACAATTGCTCTTCGTTCCACACAGATCGACTCTTCTACATTAGACTACCCATGCGGTTGTTAAAATATTAATTTCAACTGTCGTGCACATTTATTCCAGAAAACCGCTAGTTTCCATCACACCGCCTTTCTCGCAATGGTGGTATTCTCTAGAGGGGATGCGATGACAATCACCAGCTCACGTGTGTCCTCAGGCTGATTTTCAAAACAACTTTTCATCAGACTGTAAAGGTCGGTAGAAAAGGGTTGTGCGATATTGTTGTCAACCATCAGATTAGATCTACGGTTGTGAACAATCCTCCAACATGAATATTGGCGTGGAGTAAAATTTTCATTTTTGACTGCCATTTGTATTGGTAAAGTAATTAATGGTATTTACTCTGGTTCGTAGATTGTAGGTAAATGTTTTTAATTTTAATGTTTTTAATATGTACAGGAGTATGGAACCAAGTAAATGTAATGTCATTTGTTTTATGTTGTTCGTTGAATATGTTTTGAAAGAAAACATACGCATATGTAATGTAAGTAAGGGAAGTAGAGCACGGCATAGGATATGTGAAATCCACACAGCAGTGTGAAAGTGAATGTTGTTCATTGCATTGTAATGCATTACATGCAGCAGCGTGAGAAACAATTCAGTGTAGTTGTTTGTTGAAAAAGGGAATGTGCAGAAGGGGGAGTAAAAATGTTTTGTTTTGTTCGTTGAGATAACGAATGTGAAAAATGCAGCAGCATATGTAAGAGATTTGTTTTTACAGCAGTGAATGTAAAGAAATTTTACACACATTAGTGTAAAATTTTCTAAAGAGAGAGAGTAATTTTTTTTTTTGGAAGCTCCTGGTGTAATCCCTCTGTGAGAGGAAGATGTTTTGTAACAGGAAGTCTTTTATTAATGAATACAAAGTTTTATTTTGCATCTGAAATACTCTGTTCGCTTCAGCAATTAAGTTTAGCTTCCATGTGTTAAGATCTTGTGATGAAAATAGAGCATTTTCTCTGTTCAATCTTTTGTTTGGAATTATCAGAAATTTTCATCATGGTATGAGAGCTTGTCCAGGCTCTTTGAAGGTGTCAAAGAAGCTGAAGGAAGGATTTTTTTTATTGCAGCAGCTTCTCCAGTAGAGTGAAGACTCAGTCAAGAAAGGATCCAGGTATTTCTCAAGTTAGTTTCCTTTGTTACTGTTGAAGACAGTTAGTTAATTTTAAATACAGAGTCAAGTATTTGAAGCATAGTTAAGAGTCCAAGAATGGCTAGCATCAACACCAGCACTAGCATGGGTATCTGTAATACTCAGCTCCCACAATTTAATGGAAAAAATTATGACTACTGGGCAATAACCATGAGAGCCCTACTAGCTTCACAAGATTTATGGGAATTTGTTGAGGATGGATTTGAAGAACCAGCAGATGAAAATGAGTTTAATAACTTGAAGAAGGTAGAGAAATATCTTTTGAAGAGCTATACGAAGAAAGATTCTAAATCCCTCCTCTTCTTATATCAAATAGTGCATGAGAGTGTGTTTCCAAGGATAGCAGCAACCAAGACATCCAAAGAAGCACGGAAAACTCTCAAGATAGCCTATCAAGGCATGGAGAAAGTGAAGACAGCAAAACTATAGTTGCTAAGGAGAGATTTTGAGAATCTATGCATTAAGGAGTCAGAAAATATTGACTCATTCTTCACACAAGTGATTGGTCTAGTCACACAGATAAGGTCTCATGGAGAGATTCTTGAAGAAAGAAGGATTGTGGAGAAACTATTGAGGGTCCTACCCTCAAAGTTCGATGTGATTGTCACCACCATAGAAGAGACAAAATATCTCACAAATTTCTTAGTTGATGAACTACATGCATCAGTGATAACACATGAGCAGAGATTGAGTAGAAATGAAAACTCATCTCTAGAACATGCCTTTAAGACCCAGATGTCTTTTGGAAGAGGAAGAGGTCAAGGCAGAGGAAATAAGAGAGGAAGAGGCAGAACCCAAAATAGAGGTGGAAGAAATAGTCCAGCAAACACTCAAGGGAGAGGGAGCAATCCAA
>APFE030274120.1:49293-75185 GCA_000404065.3 Pinus taeda | reverse complement strand
TGCTCCCTCTGAACCTGTATGGCAGGTGATCCTACACTAGAGGACTCACACGTAGTGAACGCAAACTCCCGGTCAAAACGACCTGCAAAGTCCTCAACCTCTGCTGAAGCTGCCAAACTCTGGTCCTTCCCCTTCTTCTTCTTCTTCTCTGGACACACCACTGCATAGTGTCCCATCTTTTGACAATTCCAACGCTTCACTTTGGAATAGTCCTTCTGTGCGTTAACCTATTTACGTTTACCTTTGCCTTTGCCCCCACCACTGCTTGTGGAAGCCTACTTCTTCCCTTTGCCTTTCTTGCCTCCTGCCACCAGTGCTACATCCTCATCCTGCTCAACTAGCTTAGCTGCCCCAAGCTTACCTTTCCGGATCTCTGTCTGAATGCAATCATCCCAAAACCTCTCCCATGTGGGAAGGGTCTCACGTGCACAAACCCCATTAGCAAAGTTCATCCATGAACGTGGGAGGCCATTTATCGCAATCCGCACCAACTCAGTGGGTGGAATGGCCTCTCCAATCCCTGCCAACTCATCTCTCACATTAGTAATCTTAGTGAGATATCCAGCTGCACTATCATTACCCATCTTAATGTTTTTCAGTTTCTCCTTCAGGACCATTTTCCAGTCCTCATTGGTACTCTGGTAGAGATTGGACAATGTTGTCCACATCTCATGGGCATTGCTCTTTCCTCTCACATGAGGAATGCAATGGTCTTTGATTCCGTCTAGAATCAGTCTCTTACCCTTGTTGTTCTTTTTATTATAAGCAGCCAATTGAGTAGCATCAGTAGGCACAACAACATGGTTATGTGTGGTATGCACCATGATATCCCAGACTTCTGCCTCCTCAAAGATACTCTGCTTTCTCTCATTCCAAACGCTGTAATTTGTATGCCCATCCAACCTATCCTCCACCCTCAATCCCAATGACATCCTGTTGTCCTAAAACTGAAAAATAGCACTGCTGTAGTAAAGATAAAACCTGTTGTTTATGAAAAATCAGCTTGCTGGAATTTTCTGAGTGAAAAATCAACTGCTGTAATTTTTCTCTTTTGCTGTCTCAAACTGCCCTTCAACACTCAAGCTCTGCTACCATGTTAAAATTTATGTTTTCCCACCCCGATTTTTAGTTTCTCATTATTTCTCCCATATAGTTAATTGTCCTTTCCCATAACCATACATTTAACAAGCTGAAAAATAATTTATTTATTTATTTTATTTATTTATTATTTATTTATTTATTTTTTATTTATTTATTTATATTTTTATATTTATTTTATTTTATTTTTTTCTGAAACCAAATCTGGAAATTTTACAGAATGCTGGAAATTGCAGAAATAAAAATCAGCTGTAATAAACAGTCATTCAAACACTGATATTTTTGTTCAATGTGACCCTGGAAAAACCCCTACAACTCTTGGGGAAAACCAGTTTGAGAGTTCTTCTTTATTTCTGGAAAATGCCTTTTACAGTGAGAAAATTTTCAGCAAAAAAATTTACAGCAAAACAAATTTTTCCAGCAAGCAAACTTATCTGTTTTCAGCCCAACAGACAATCTGGAAACTTGTTGTACGCGCGGTACAGATGTACATAATGTACGTACGGACGTACGAGCTGTACGAACATACCTCGATTTCTGTGCCGAAATTTGTCTCATCGAAATTCGTGCCAAAAAATCAGTTTTTCTCTGTTTTCTCAGCAAAAATCATCTTTTTCTGCTTGTTCTTTCAGCTGTATGGATTTGCTGAAGAGCTGCCTTGGTATGTGTGCCAAACTGCTGCATCTTTCTCCTTCCTGTCCAGAAATCTCCCTTGCTCTCTTGCTCTCCTTCTCGATCAATTGCTCATTTCTCGGGAAAGAATGAATGATCTTTTTTCCCTCCTTTTCCTCCCTTAAACCCAACCCTAAATGACTTTGGGTGATCCTAAATCCAATGCTTGAGCATAGATTCTAAGATCCAATATGGCTGAGAATCAATGCCAATATTTAATAATCTCACTTCCTATAACTTTTAATTCACTCCCACTTTAATAAGACCACTTAGTCATTTTTATTTCCAAAGTCATTTTCCTTTCTATTTTCATGACTATAAAAGTCACTTTTAAATTAAAATTAGTAACTTTATCACTTAAAGTCACTTTTAAATTAGATTTTAACTTTGTAAAAATTATAAAGTCACTTTAGGAGAAAAATTAAAATCTTTTGGACACTTTTCCCTAGGCCAAAGATCAAAGCCTAAGGGAACCACCTGTCCTCCGGTACCAAATTTCAACAAACTTCTTACTAGGGAGATCCCCTGACATGTTGGTAGGTCCAACATCGTCAAAATAAACCCAAAAGTTAAGGTTTTACTAAAGTGAACAACCGATAGATAGTATGGTAAGGGTTGATTTATTATAAATATTAATCACCCTAACAAATAAGAATCTTTACGATTCTATAACAAAACCCTAAACATAAGAAAATAATATAAATCAAATTTCAAATTGATCATACCTTCTTATCTACTACAAATCTTGAAATTTTACATACCTTGAGTTTCTCTTTTTATAAACATTGTAGGGTTTCTTATTGAAGGACTTTCTCTACAGCAAAGCTTCTTACAAGTCTCCCTTTGAATATTCCCTCGTACTCTAGTCACAATCCTTATTCTTTAGAATAGAGCTACAAGCTTTTCTTCAAAGGAAAATACAAGAGAAAGGATAATATTTGAACAATGATAATAAAGCTAGAGAAATGAAAATAATGAAGGAGATAAAGAATACTTATCTTTTGTGAGAAAGTGGAAGCTTCCTCTTGCATAAGATCAATATTTCTTTATGTACCTACAACATTTGCTTGACAAGTACCACCAAACGAAATATACAAGTACGAAAGCATGGAGACAATTTCATTAATCTATGGAATCTTTATAGAGGGAGAATTCCTAGGATTTCTACATCCAAACTCTAAGTATTATGATGTTACCTTTTGAAACATTGACTTTATGATCTGAATGTCAAATCTAATTCTACCCTTACTAGGGATTGTTATTTCTCCCTAGACTACCTACAAACCTTAAAAGCCAAATGCTAGGGTTTCTATAATGGAACAAAATAGAATAGGGTTAGGGCTTTTTAGTATGGATCTCTAATTAATATCCATATAGGGTTTATATATAAGACTACAAGCCCTGAACATATAACAAAACCCTTATGTGTATTTGTATATAGGTCTTTAAACAAAAACTCACAAATGAACATGTTATGTTATATGTACCTTGTAACAATCTTACCTTAACCTTTCTTGAAAGTGACTGCTTCCTAAGTTATACCTCCTTTAGTGCTGCCTTCAAACAATGTCAAATAAGAGTGTTCTTCCGAGAATTTTCTTTCTGCTCTAATTTCATCCTTGAAGTATTTGCTACAATCTTGACTTTGATAAGATCTTAAAGGCTCCTTTCACATGTTGGTGCAACATGCTTTATGCTTATTCTACCATTGTTTGTTGTAGAAGCTTCAAAGATGATAAGATTACGAACTCTTCTTATTGTTGTAGCTTAGTTCGCCCTTTTGAGACAAATATAATAGGTTTGCTCAATAATAGATTATACACAAAGAACCTCTTTTAGTATCTTTGAGATTCATGTGGCCTTCTTTTACAAACTCGTTCCTTAAACAAAAAAAAAACAGTTTCTTAAGCAAATCTAGTTCTCATTCAGTGAATGTGGACTAGATTTTCCTTCAGGATGACATAATTCGTGAGATGGAGAGGTTGTTATAGGTCTTGTTAAAGATTGATATATAATTCTGAGTTTGACCCTTTGATTAGGGCTTAAATGAAATAGGCTTTAGAGAACATCCTTCGTTGGAGCTTGAAACTATACCTCTAAATATTGGTCTTAATTCTTTTCTTTGCTAGCTGTCAAGACTACTTCTTAGTCCTTTTAAACTTTGATTTGGTTACCCTAATGTTGTAGTACAAAACCTTTTGAATTTATGATATTATTTAAACATCCTCAATTTTGTGTTCAAGACTTCAGATTTCCTTTCAGGACTTTCTTGCTCATCTAGGCTTCTCAGATACCTTGAAACGATGACAAATGATGCGTAACGAGTACTTCCAGGTACCTTCACTTTCTAGCCCAAGTATGCACTCTAATCATAGTGTTTATGACTTATGAAGATGCCCAAAAATATGCTCTTGAGTTTGGTCTTCTAAGCTTATGAGTACAATGCTCCTTTTGTTCTTTGTTCTCTAAATAATGATATTCTATATGCTTTATTCCATTGACCTTAGCTCTGACACCATGTCGAGAAATCCTTAGGGCAACTTATTAAGGTTTCTTTAATTTGATTTCTCTTTAACTTGGCAATTTCTTATGACTTCTTATTATTTCTTCTTTTATTATTAAGTTCTTGTCATGAATATAATTTCCAAATTATGAAGATCACAAAGATAAGAACACAAGATGTAGGCACTCAGCCAGGGCAAAACCCTCTCCTAGGGGAAAATCCATTTTTTTTTAATCTTCTTTAGAATTAAATCAAATGAGACAACCCATAACTTTTGGCAAAGACATAGAATTCCTCCAATCCACCAAGTTAGCCTCCTATGTAGACAAGTAAAACTGCAACAAAATTCTCACAAGTCAACATAAGTCATCCTTCCAAAATTTGAGTCAAACAAAATCTCAACCTTTTTTTCCGTATCTGAAATCTTGTCCTATACCCTTGGCTCTGCACCTTTGCTCTTTTGCTTCAGATTTCCTTGCATGTGTGGTAGAAAACATAGAAATTTTGATCCTCTTTGGTTGATAAAATTTTGTTCCTTCTTTGCTTGACTTGTCTCTTCTTTCCTTGGCCTTTGCACCCTTTTCTTGACTTCTTTTTTCGCACTGCTTATTGCAGATTGAATTCTTGCTTGGATCATGTCACAATAGGTCGAATGCCCATCTTATTTATAATATATTCAAGGTGAATGAATCCCTTCATGAGGCCAAATAGACAATTGAAGGAGTCGACTCGGTGGAGGAGGGACAAGACACATTTTATGTTACAAAAATATTTTTCTTTCTTGATACAAAAAGCCCAATAAGGGTCTAGAATATAATGACAATGACAATGACTCAAAACACAAACCCTAGAAGCACTCAATGGGTGCTTTTACCTAGAAACAAAGTAGATAGAGTATGAAACCCATGCTTATAAATAATTTTCTTTTACAATATTTTTTGTTTTGACAAATAATTACATCATGACATGAGCTAAACAATTATGAAGACCGATTCTAGTTACATTTCTCAATAGTTGGATGTGCTACTACTCAAAAGGGTACCAATAGGGGTTACAAGGGAGTCTAACAAACATGGCCACCTCTTGTATTTCCCGCGAGTATGATGTGCATAATGACAAATCTTTGTAGGTTAAAGATGCCAAAACATGTCTCTGGCCTTTTTTTTTTGGCTAAAATTGGTGTTGCGGTTGGTTCAAGAAAGAGCTCCAATACCACTTACAATATGCTTAACCTGTAGAAAATATCAAAAGTGTGAAATATGCCATAGAAACTATATAAAATTAACACAATGCGATGATAGGAAATGGGAATATTCTATTCAGATATGTAGCAATAATGTTTACTTGTCTCTTCGAAGGGACAACCCCCAGTAGATCAGAGCTCAATTATACAATACAAGACAAAATTTCCCTCGCAATCTTTGATTATACATAGTTTCGTAAGATCTGAAACCCTAACTACTTGTGGTCCCTTTTTTTTTTTCCAAAGGAAAAATCGGTAACCTTTTATTTAAAAAATGAAAAGTTACACAAGCAGATGCATTGAAGCATTTCCATAAGGTGCCCATTGGGCTCGAGTGCTTTCACACCCCATGCAACATTAAAAAACTAACGTGCATTTAGAAGAAGAAAAAGAAAGAAGAAAGAAGAAAGAAGAAAAAGGCATAAAAACTGAATTCCGGTGGTGAGTAAATGGCTCACACTTCAAGTTTTTCTCCCTTTTTTCTTTTCGACCTTGCGCCACTCACCTTGAGTGGAATCGATCGAAGCTATGACTAACTGTGTTTTTGCTTTTTATGAGGCTATTTCCTTGTCTGAGTCTAAAGTATCTGAGTGGTGATGTCGTTTGATCCCGCCCATACTCAAATCCTCGCTGGCCTTCTCTGCTTGATTTGAATGGGACTATGGAGCCTTGTTTCCTGATGTGGTTCCCTTCTGAGTCTCCTTCCCTTGGCCGGAATCAGCATTCTCTGCAAGGGTATCTTCCTCTTCTGCTTCTGATTCTTCGTCCTCTGAGACAGGGGGGGAATTGCCATCCTTTCCTCTGCTTCCCTTTCTGCTTCTTTTTACTGTTTGCTTTCTTGGCTTCTGGACATGTGCTTTGCAAGTGTCTTGTCTGCCTACAAAGCCTACATCTGAATGCAGTGTCTTCGTAGTCTAGTCCTTGTAGCTAGTTTTGTTGTTTGTAGATCAACCTTATATTGTCCGGCAGTCCTTTGCTTAAATCTACTTCCACGCAAATGCGTGCAAAAGTGTAGACCCTTTCATCAATCCTTTCCAGATCTGTTTTGATATATTTCCCTATACTGTTCCCAATTCCTTCCAATAACCGTTCACTCCAAAAGTGAAGGGGAAGGTTATATAGGCATACCCAGACCAGCACTTTGGAGACAGTCATTTTGTTTGGATCAAAATATGGGAACCATGGGGTCATAAACAACCCTGATGTTCCCCAAAACCAAGGCCCAGCGTTGATGATTGTATCTCTGACTTCCGTGGATGCAAATCTAACTATAAAAAACCCTTTGGAGCATAAATGTATATCACATTCCATGGTCCAAGTGGTAAAAATCCAGTGAAATAGATCCATTGGCTTTGGCCAAAAACTGTTAAAACGGCATATTAGGGCCTGCGTTTCATAAGACTTAACGAAATCGTCAAGCCCTGTAGAATCAAAGTTGAGGGCTGGAGTTTGCCCTAGCTGATCTACTATGTATGGCCTAGGTGTATATCCACCTTGATTTGGAGAAGACCCTGGATCTCTATTACCTTGTAAAATATTTTTGTAGGAGGAGCCTCCCTTGGGTTGTTGCTAAGGTGCTGTCTTTTTCCCCTTGTCTCCTCCTGAGGAGCTTGGTTGTCCCTGAGGCAGGGCCCCTCCTCTCAGCCTAAAGTTTAAAACAATGGATGTTTCTGGACTAATCTCATAGTTTTTCAGGGTTCTACTGTCTTGGAGGGACCACCTACCACTGACCAAATTTTGGATCTGAATAGGGTATCCCGTCAATGCCCATATTTTTTGTTTCAGCTGCATGATAATGCTTTCTGCATATACCCACACTAAGCAGGATTTCCCCTCAGGGGTTTTAATAAAAATCTGAAAACGAGTTGGTGTTACCTGTGGCCTGGGTTTTGACTGAGTTCCTGGTCCGCCTAAATCGGAGTTGCGGCTATTTCCGGTGTGCTCTGGCTGTAAACGATCTTCCAGATCTGACCTCATATAGGGTCGATCTTCCATTTGCAGGTCTAGGTCTACAGACCCGATGCTCGATCTATACTCATTGCCACCGATCTGTTGCCTAGGTTCTGCCTGTTCTCTAATATTGTCCATATCTGTTAGATCCAGGCTGGATCTGCAGTGTTTGGGCCAATCCATTAAGGGGGAGTGCAGATCTGCATCATGCAGACCCCCTTCTTTGATTTCAACGACCGATCCAGTGTGAAACCCTTCAGATCCCAACCCTGCCACGTCTTTAGCTTTGGCCAAACGCTCTAGAGCAAAGCGCTAATCGGCAGAAAGACCTCCAAACTTCTTCGGCTCGCAGCGCCTTGGATCAGCCGCCAATAGAGTCCTGTCATACATAACGAGAATATCCTTTATCTCCTTCTTCGACTGCTCGTTCGCGTACTTCTGGTCAAAGGCGAACAATGATTTTGCAATGCTTTGCCTAATGGCGTTGATCTGCGAGGTGTGCCCTCCTCCTTTTACTCTGATTCTCATATCCACACCAGCGGGCTCGAATGCCTTGTAACGAAGAATCTCAGGTTCAATCAGCTCAACGGGGCAGCCATTGATCTTGATCAAACCTCGGCCTCGCTTGCAGTATGTCACGGCTGCAGCCGGCTTCTTCCGACCGAAGCACAGAATGGAATCCACTGCCGCCATTCCCCATCCTTGTCAAATAAGCTGAAAGCCTCCTTGAATTCGGAGATCTGCTCTTCAGTGAGCTGCTCAACGATTCTGGTCGCCTCCATCGCTCTTCCTTGTCCACTACTTGTGGTCCCTTGCATAATGCAGGTTTACCAATTTATTTATTAGCTATCACTTGTTTATTCATCATCCATAACTAAAATAACTAATCATGGTCCCTTTTTTAGAATGAGGATCAACCACATGCAATCATTAACGAGGGTAACCACTTACGAGCTTTATTTACTAGACTAACTAATCATGACTCTTATGGGGCTCCTTGGACCTATTACATTAATAAAGGGATTACAGTCAGACCCTAATAGTAGAGGGTCAAATTTAAGTGTGGAAGGTCTAATTTTAGGCCTACCTTGAGAGTAGTGACCCGTCCCTGCTGAGGCCAAATTTCAAGACTGAAGTTTTGGTATGAAGAAGGTCGAACTCAGGCCTATTTTGAGGGCTAAATCTTGGTGTGTTTGAAGGCAAGTTTTAGGTATATTTTGAAGATCTAACACTATCCTCTATTGAGGAGGCAAAGCTTTAGAGGTCTTGTTCTCTTGATAAGGAGGTCGAGTTCACAAATCATTTATTGAGAGAATTTTTATTACTATGAAGGCCATGTTTAGGAAGTCGAGTGCCTATGTGAAGGACAAAGGAGCAATTTCTAGAAGGACATACTTTCTTTGACTAACATTGACTCTTGTACAAGCTTTGGTGCCGATAAATCAGGGAGTTGGTGCTAATAAACTAGGGAGTTGGTGCTTCTTTTTATTTGGCGTTGATAAACCAAAGAGTTAGTGTTTCATTTTAGTTGGTGTTGATAAACCAAGGAGTTGGTGCTTCCTTTTAGTGTGTGTTGATAAATTTGAGTGTACTCTTTGTAAATATTAAAAAAGTATTCCATGATTTTCATGTAAAAAGTCTCTATGTTATGTATATTTATGTGCTTGGCTTTATACATGTGGATGAATTTACAACTTTTTTAAGTTAAAAATCGTTAATACTGGTTCACACCCTCCTCTCAGTATTTTTGAATATTCCAACAAAAAATAGGGGGATAAAAATCAAAAAGTAGCTAATCCAGGAAGTGAATGGATTGCTAGCTAGTTCATGTAAAGTTACTCTGATCATGAAGGTGATTTATTCCTCTCAATTTGTTTTCGAATGAATATTATATCATGGAATATTCATAGAATTAATTGCAAAAGGAAGGAGAGGTTCATGAAAAACCACATTAAAAAGGAAATTGCCAGTGTACTAATCCTCCAAGAAACTAAGTGCTCCAGCAACAAGCTCGACTCCTTAGTAGAAAAGTGTTGGAAGAGTAGTAAATTAGTAGCCTTGGACACAAATGGCCATGTTGGAGGCCTAACATTACTCTAAAACCCTACAAAAATTGGGTTTACTAGCTAGATGGTAGAGCATTGAATCCTAGCAGGTGGCTTCCATCCACTAGGGTCTAGTGAAGAGGGTTGACTATTTGTTGTATATGAGCCTCATCTTTCACCAGGATAGGCTTCCTTATTAAATACTCTTTCTCAAGTCAAAAGATTGCAGACCAATGATATCTGCCTAATTGGAGGCAACTTCAATATAATAAAACCCTTAGAAGAAAATAAAGAGGGGATTAGGTTACTAGATAAAAACTCTCACGAGTTCAAAGAAACAATATGATCCATGCTCACCATAGTTGTGGGCATAGTCATGGAACCTTCACCTAGAATAATCGTCGATGAGGTAAGCATTAAATTGGTTGTAAACTTGATATGTTTCTTATTTCAGAAACCTTATGAGAAAAAAGATCTTTCTGGAGACAACCATTCTTCCTTATGTTAGATTTGACCACTGGATCATATGTCTTGAGCTAGATATAAAAGTTGGGCCTAAAAATCGCCATTATGAAATGATATATAGATGTAAGATGCAACTATGACGATTCCTTAGAAGAAAATAAGGGGGGGATTAGGTGGCTAGATACAAACTCTCACGAGTTCAAAGAAACAATCTTATCCATGTTCACCATAGATGTGGACACAATCATGGAACCTTCACCTAAAATAATCGTCGATGAGGTAAGCATTAAATTGGTTGTAAACTTGATACATTTCTTATTTCAGAAACCTTATTAGCAAAAAAATCTTTATGGAGACATCCATTGTTCCTTATGTTGGATCTGACCACTGGATCAATCATATATCTTGAGCTAGATGTAAAAATTAGACCTAAAAATCGCCACTATGAAATAATATATAGATGTGAGATACAACTATGGTGAGATTAGTTGTGTGACATAATTATATAAAATATGACAAAATACTATTGAAACCAATGATATAAAATATAGATAATTGTGAAATACAATTAAAGAGATATTAACCTATAAAAAGGTGATTAACTCTAAAATATAACCATGCAAAATAATAAAACAATGTTTAATGGTATCAAGTCAATTATTTGAAATTGAGAAATAGAATTTTTACCCTTCTCAAATAGAGATAGCTTTCCGCCATATAAACCTATAATTGGGAAGTAAATCCTTGAAAGTGATATGTATATGGATTTTATAAAATGGTCAAGCTACAACCAAAATACTTTTTTGGCCAATTTAAAATGTTAGTTCATATATTTGATATTCCCCCCGTTATCGTTTAAGTAATGCTGTTGCGTGATAACAAAGCATCATCTTAAAAAACATCGTTATGATGGTTCAATGGTAAAATAAGGTTTTGGACTGGCCTCGGCGTCGCACCGCCTGCTGCCCACAACCATTAATGCGTTTTATATTCTGACTTTGCTCCACACTCCACCTTTCACTTGCAACAACAATAATAACGCTCAGTATCAAATGACGCTCTGAATTCGGAAAAAAATACCCAAAGTATTTAAGTTATATTTTCTGATTCAATAGTTTCGTTGGGTTTTCTTCCTCCTGTGTAAAGCTTCCATGGCAGACCATGTGGAGGGAGAAGGGACTGTACTGGAGCAGCAGCCCAAAGATGCATCATCATCGGAGAGTAAAACTGAGGTGACTGTGGCTGAAGAGAAGAAGCGATGGGGAGACGTAGAATTTGATGATGAGAAGAAGGACGATAAGGTTTCCGAAGCAGTGGATATAAGTTCATTAAAGATCAGCGAGGAGGGAGCCTTGGACAGAGCTGAACCTGTTTTCACAAGCGAAGGGCCCGTACACGCAGTCGATTCAGAAGACTCGAATATCAGAGCGGTATGGAATTCTTGTCATTTTTGATTTTAAACCCTAGAAATTGTAAAGATTATAAGTATTATACTTCTGATGGAGTCCTCTGCTGAAATTAACATCAGTGACAATTTGTCGAAGGACTGTAATTTTATACAAGTGGTATTGAGCTCTAAATTGAATGCTGTTATCAGATGTATCTTGGCTTTGAAGGCATAAACACAACATATGGCTTTAGGAACTTTGAATGATTTTATAATTCTGCCTTGGAACCGATGTCTCTGCTTCTACTTCAAATATCGTGATGTCTATATGAAAAGGAAGAAATCGAATTTGGGAGACAACTTTTCCCGATTTGAAAGTGTTGGGAGAACGTCAGATTAAGATTTCAAGAACTGTTGATTAATGGGATCGGAATTGATATTTCTTGACGACAGCAGCGTTGGCGAGGAATCGGTTCACTTTTGAGGAATAGAGTGTTAATCCGTCCATCAGGGTTCCATTCTTGCTATGTGTTTCAATGGGAACAGAATAGTGATTGCAGGAAATGTTAAGTAACGTGAGGGGAAATGAGATTTGTCGCCAACGTGGCATTGGTGGTGTCAGTTCAATGGTAAGGTCGACAGAATGTTAAGCCGTTCACTACTGTTCCATTCACACTGGTGTTCCCAAGTGATGAGGACACTGTGAGTACCTGGGGATTCTGGTGGACTAGATATCAGTCAGACCCTGGCACCTAAACTCTTAGGAGCACATCTCCAGGGGCATTTTTCTCGAAGCACTTCACCCCTCCACAAAATTATGGACATGAAATAAATAACCACCACAAGCCAAGGCCTGACAGTGAAACCACGGACCATTGTACTGGACTTAGTGAGGATGCTGTCACAGCATTTTGGGGAATTGGACACAAAAGCTAGCCGACCGATTTGGCAAAGATTTTTGTGCAGGTAATGCCTCATAACCAACTATGTCTCATAATCGCTATGCATTTCGTATTATTCACAATACACATACCCAACATACACACGTGATAAGAGGAAGTATTAATGTTGAATAAAATCCCATTATATGGATATGTGAGCATAGTAATAGCTTGTAATTATGGACATCATATTGATAACAACCTCAAGCTAAAGAAGGTCCACATGACGTGACATTCAAGTGTGAATTCCAATGATGTTAGTATTCAGGTGAGGGAGGATGTTATTTCATCAACATGGGAAGTCACACACCAAAGCTAACGGTGTTAGTATTTAGGTGAGAGAGGATGGAGATTGCTCTCATATCAACCTAGGATTTTGCACCTTGTTACAACAAAATCTAGCATCCCCATATGATGTAACGTTCCAGTCATCAAGGAGCTAGACTTGTTCAATCCAGGAAGGCTACCCATTTTCACCGTAGTGGCTCTTCCTCTCACTTTTTGTTGTCTCTTCTCTAATTCATGGGAGCCTTCCCTAAAGATAGGATTGCTAAGGATATAGAGTGGAGGTACAATGTGACTTATTGAAGATTAAGCCCAAGCAAAATGAATGGTTGTAGTATGGATAGGTAAGTAAATGGTGTCAGAACAAAAGATGAATGTAGAAAACCCCAAGACCAAGTACCTAAGCAAATCTTGGGCAAATGGAGTCAAGGAAGTATGGATCAAAGAGGGTAAATGCATGAATATGTAAGGCAATAAGGGCTGCTATGCATGCCACAAATCAACCTTAACTTGTTGAAATCTATCGCAAAAATTTATCCTTGGAAAGGTAGGGATGCCATTCGTAAGCATTGCTATCAAGGTGAGGTCATGTTAATCTAACAACAATTAGGTTTATTAAATGCAAGGCTAACATAACTACAATAGCTATAAGAGGGATACAATTCTCACGTTACTCTATTTAAATGTCTCATAGTTCATTACAAGGCATTCATAACATGCTACAAGGGTTTCCCAAAACAAAAATCTACAAGTGAAAAACATTGGAAACATACAAGGCCTCACATAGAAAGATGCTATACCCCTTGTTACCACAAAATCTAGCAGGCCTTGAAGAGGGAAACCCTTCAAGACAAATAGCTAGACTAAGCGCTAACAATGGGACAATGGCCCATTGTCAACACAACTAATGTCCCTTGTTCTTTATGGATCTTCATTGATGGGAGAAATCCCAGTAGGATGATAATCATCTTTAATAGATATTCTAGAGTTTATGGTGCTAGGAAGCTCAAGGTGATGAAATGATGCTTCTAAAGGTATTTCGCTCCGTCTAAGAGACCTAGAAAAGACTTGCGCAAGACCTAGGGTTTTATAGGTAATCGTGGATAAAGGCACTTCCAAGATTAAGGGAAGGATGAGAAAGGGCTTCTTATGATTTACTTCACCAAGTACGAGGCTCATACAACCCTCAAAGAAGTCCCCAAGTTGAGGCGACAACAAGCTAGGGTTTCCCTCTTAGGGCACACCTAGGGCAAGAGATTTTATGGATGAAAACCAATTAGATGCCCACCAAATTTTGAGGTCAAGAAGATAAAACCTTAGTCTTGGTGTCTAGGCTCTTGGAACCCACCAAATCACTCTCTAATGCAATTCGCTCTATGCCCTAGACTAGCTATCCTACTTTAGGGGACCAAATTTTAGGAAAGGAAATTTATGGAGCGAAATCGAGTTTGATCACCAAAGGCTTGGATTGGTGCCTTGTCCTTTGGGGATATGGAGTCCTAGATGCTTTTTATTAGCCAAAATTGTCCGTAAAGACGTCAAGAATTGATGCCTTAGGCACCAACCCTCAACAACTACCTACTCAAAGATTATGGAGTTTTATGGAGAAAATCAACATGCAATTTCCAACCAAATAGCTTTAAATTTATTTTCCCTTTTACAAAATTAGAGCACTATGTAGCATTAATCTAGCTGCAACAATTTCATACATTAAACATTATTTCATGATCAAAATTTCAACAAAAGTCACTTACAAGCTATGAAACCGGATTCGTCCAAAACAGGCCACTTGTCTGAATCCCACGAATCTGACATGATTCGATGGGAATTCGAATCCTAAAATTGGACACCACGTGTCCTAACAGGACACCATCGAATCCCGGTCGTGTCCCGTTAGGACACTTCGTGTCTTGATTTTAGGATTCGAATCCCCAAAAAGTGAGCGTTTATGAGGTTTATGAGGGTTTATGAGGTTTGGGAGGGTTTATGAGGTTTACAAGGGTTTATGAGCTTTGTGAGGGTTTATGTAGATATTTGAATTTTGTATGTACTATGAATGCTATAATGTTACTAACTTACTTTGTAAATAGTGAAACTAACATCTAGATGAAGATCTATATTTGAAATCAATGAATTTGTATCATTAATGAGAATTTGTGTAAGAAATATCTATTTAATTATAATAATATTTTTTAATAAAATATTATATAACGAATCCTACATTTGTTCCAGGGGTCAATGTGTCCGAATCCGACACTCGAATCCCCGTATCCTACGAATCCCGAATTCCCGTGTCAGGTGACTTAGCTTACAAGATGACATGCAACATATCCATCCATAATCCAAGGGATAGCTCAAAAAGAAGATAAAAATTCAACTCCAAATATCAAAATGCATCCAGGATACTCCAATAGCCAATCCAAGAACAAGTACGAATTAGCCTAAGAGGCAGAAATTCCTAAGTGATGATGATGATTCAATCCAAACCAACCAACGAGCTTAAAAAAAAAAATTCCCTTTTACAAAATTAGGGCACAATTTAGCGTTAATCTAGTTGCAACAATTCCATACATTAAAACATAATTTCAAGATCAAAATTTCAACAAAAGGCACTTACGAGATGACACGCAGCATATCCATCCATAATTCAAGAGATAGCTCCAAAAGAAGAGAAAAAATCAACTCCAAATATCCAAATGCATTGAGGATACTCCATTAGCCAATCCAAGAACAAGTACGAATTAGCCTAAGAGGCTGAAATTCCCAAGTGATGATGATGACTCATTCCAAATGACATGATGTTCTATTTATATGTGTCCTACTAGATCGAATTATGCCTGCAAGCCCCTCAACATTCTAAAAATGGACAAGATACATGTTTTGGTCACAAGCTGACCACGTAGCTTTACAAAATATGAATTAGCCATCCAAATGCAAGCCAAAATGATGATGTCATGCTGATGTAGGGCCTTTGGAAGGCAACGTTGAGTCCTCTTTGTGCCAAAATGTGTAAGAGGGCTCCATAAATCTCAAACAAGGGGATGGCCCCTCAATCTCCATGTAAATCATCACATGGGCCCCAATTTGTGTTTGGGGCGCAAAAAATGGTCTCATGGGTCTCGTGGTGATAGAATAGCCTATAAATGCTCCAGTGAGGGCTCTGATGATTGTGCTAAAGATGCCCATGGTTTGAATGATGCTCTACACATGGGAGGCCCATGGAATGCTTCACTCGGGGGTGTCACTATGATCTTGTGGTGGACTTGTGTTAAATTTATGAGGCAACTTAGGGAAGAATTTCCCTTGATCCCCTAAAGTGAATTCAAATTGATTGGCAAATTTTTATTTTGAAAATAGTTACGAAGGTGTCTATTTGAATTTTAATTATTAAGGTCTCCCGCCTAAGATATTCAAAGTCGGCCTCAATATGTATTTGGAGGGAAAACCATTTTTATTTAAATGAATTCATGTCGGCCCATCCAATAGTTGTGACCCTTCGAACTATAACAAATCACTATATATACCGCATTGGGGTGCTCAAAAGTGCGAATTTTAATCTGCAATTTTTGGATGGCTACCTCAGTAAGCTCGATGACTCTGAGATATTCGTATGGATTTAGCTTTGAGGTCTTCACATGGTTTTGATCCTAGCATAAATTCAGAGGCATCTTCGCATAATCTGAGTGGTTTGGTATCTTCTCTTTGTATGGCACAATGCATTGGCTTGTGGTTTTGTCTCACTATGGTTCTCTGTCTTACATCCTTTGGCATCTCAAAGATCTTGCTCTACTGTCATACAATCGCAATACAATTTGTATGTCATTACAATTGTTGGCACAATATCTCAGTGATGTAAGAATGACTTTGGCACATCCTCTTTCTCAGTGATTTTCATTAGTGAGGTATCCTAGTCCAATTTTCATGTATGGTGGTCTTAGCATCCCAATACAGTTGCAATTACGGCATTGTTGTAATCTCAATTCAGCTTGTGTGGCATCACTATATGTATAGCAGGTAATGACGAATATCAGACCATTATTGTTACACTCAACTCAGTGATCCTTATGGTTACATTACAGTTTGGTATTATGGTCTTGCTCAACACAGTGGTATCTATGCTTTTGCTGTAGTACTGGGTTATAGTACTGTTACTGTGCATGATCTCTGCTAGCATCTTAATGACATTTTTTTCACAGTTCTGGTATATGGCATCTCAGCACAAGTGGTATCTTATGGTTGATATTTTGTGGCATCTTCAAGAGATATGCATAGGCTCTTCTCTAAGAGAAACTCTTATCATAGATGAGTCAGCGTTGGTTATTATATGATGGTATCTTAGATATGTTTGGTAATACAATTGGCATCACAAGACAATGTCTCCATCAGTAACCCTAGTCATTATATATGAAGAGATGAGACAGTATGGAAATACACTGATGTCTGTGTTATGTGGCAGTCTTATTCACAAACGAGGTTGTGAACAAGACAAATTTAGACCTTGGATAACCTGATGTATTATGGCTCAGAATATTTCTGTATCTTGTACCTTTCTGTTGAACTTTCAATGCCAATTAAATAGAAGAAGAAGAATTTGGAAGGGTTTTTCCCTTTGTGGGGTTTTGATGCAGGGGCATATTTAATCTCTTTTGACCAAGAGTATTGAAATCTTTTACTAAGAGGAGTTGGTTCCTCAAAGAGTGGATTGTTAGGCCATAAATTTGTTTTTAATTTTCCATGTAATTCTCTATATTAGACAAACTGTTGTAGTGGTTGTAGTTTAGGTAGATTTTCTCTAAATTGGTCCTCTGATCCTATTCTTAGGGAGACGGATCGAATGATTGTAATTTTATGTATGTTTTAATTAATGAAAAAGATGCATGCGGGAGTGTGGCTTTTTTGTGTGAAATTTTCTGCGCTTGAAGAGCTTGTACATTGCAACCAGGTCTCTGTAATGTTTCCTGTCTTATGAGCAGACACTCTGTGTGTTATTCCTTATTTCTGTGTTTTTATTTGTTGAAGGGTTGATCCCTTAATACTCCTGCCTGGAGTTGGAGGCATTGCAAAAGGCCGGAGAAGGCTTCAGTATCATTTGCAGGCATTATTGAGCAGTGGAGAGGCTTCACAAAATACAAGAGGTCAAATAGTGGCGCGGAGTCACAGTTGGGCTTAATGCCAAAAGGCTAACACTTAGCCAAAATTTCAATCCACTGTAGAAGTCCGTCAGTTAACGGAGGTCGGGATTGTCACTGGATGGAGTCCTTGACGGAAAATAGTCTAAGCGACCGAGAAGTAGGCGCTGGGCCACGTCATCCCGGAGGAAACAACTCGAAGAACCCTTTAGAACCCAGGTCTAAGCAACCAGAAAGAGGAGTGTCTGGCCAACTCAGCGTTGGGCTGTGGCAAGTGGGGATCGCAAGGAGCATACACGGGAAGAACCAATTGCCAGAACGACTAAGCGTGTAGGACGTGGGAGTAGACCCCACTCGGAGTTTCTACCTCAACGACAATTGTAATTGCGCATTTGTAAAGCGCCAAGCTTACAAGGAGTGGGCTAGAGAGATTGAACAAAGGGGAGAAGTGGACCCCAATTGCGCATTGGGTTATATATTTCAATAGAAAAGCGGACTGAAGATAAACCAAACTGGACTTCTAATATGGAACACAGGGGATTAACGTCTGGCAGGAAAGGCCAGGACATGTCGGCAATTCCTTTCGAAGTCCTTTCACTGTTTATTTGGGATTTCATTCTCGAATCATACATGCATAGTGTATAGTACTGGGCTTAGCGCTTAGCTCTAAGTATTAGCGCTTGGCTTCGAGGGTTATGTTGTGAAGAGTTTTGATTTCGGGGGCTATAGAAACTCACTTGAACTCGATGGTTTTGTTAATCACTTTTTGTAAAGGGAACCAATTCCAAAGGGGGGACTAAATTTAGCAAATCTAAGGGCAGATTTGCATAAGGTTTTGCCCTAGTATCTGACCAAAATCATGGTGTCCCTTGTGCATGCTTTTCTTCTTATATTCTTTTATGTTTCGCTGTTATAATGATATCATTGTTCTTTCTAGATAATTGCTAATGATGCTTAAATGCTATGGGGTGAATGAAATATGAAAATGATGAAATGCAATTATTTAAAGCAAAGAACAATATGGGCCCTTCAAAATTAACAACTTGGGCCCCGATTAAGTTGCCCAGCCATGATGAAGCCACCTACCAATCACATATAATGCCCACTGCTGCATCCTCATCATCAAGTACAATAATTCATTAGTGCATCTAAGTGAACCAGGCTTGTTAATCAAGAGCACATTGAGACTTCATATGGGGCTTCCCTTCCAAATTTGAGGCTTTGATTTCAAAGTAGTGTTACCTCCCTAGGTAGGAATGGTTAATAAATGACCTTATTAGGTGTTCCTAGTCCCTAAGGGGAAAGACAAGTCCTTAGTATATCCTTCAGTGGCATATGAACGATGATGGGATGGATGGGGTCACAGGGGTCTAAAGGCCAAATGCCATGGGTACAAGGATAACTATAATGAGGGATGTCCACATATTTGTTATATAGATGTAGAAGGGAGCAACGTGGATATATGAATTACCGCAACCTTTATTTTTCCACCCCTCTTTACTTGCCTTTTCTTGATTTTTCTTTGTATTATTGCGCAAGGATCCAGGAAATGAGAACATGATATGTATGATGTAAAGCAATTATTACCCCCTTAAGGTGGGGTAGTTCATTGTACACCAAGGGTTGGGACATACATGGGTTCCTTAATGATGTGGGGGCATTCATGGAGCCCTAAGAACCAGGGGGATGGCCATCATAAGGGATAGAGCTTATGTTTGGCTTTTTCCCACGTGCTAATTAATGCCTTGACCATCTTTTGCATTTTATAATTTTTTTGTTTTTGTTTCTTGCTTGTGGCCATGATATGCTTTTAACTTTCTTTTAGTTGCATCAACCTTCGGGGCAACATTTCCAGGCTCGACCTAGATATGTGGACAAGGGGAAGGAGAGTGTCATTGCCTTGTGGATCTAGTGGTCATGTGGACCCAGAGAAGGAGAATGATGAAATAGTGCTTGTAATGTGCGGAGGGGAGTGAAAAGTGTGGAATGGGAAAATGGGACCACACTACCAAAATCAAGGTTTCCCAAGTAATGCCCTTCTTGAAACCATAGGCCAATTGATGAGATCACATGGGACTAGGATTGAGGATTAACCCCCCATTTAAGGTAAGGGAACAAAACCATGGTCAAAACCCTTCCTCCTTTCAAGTCACCCAATAGTCCATGCCCAAGATGCCCAAGAAAACATGCATAAGTAATTGCATAATGAAAAACATACCTTTACAGTTAGATTGCCCACTTTCTAACATATGCTTTTGACAGATGGGCTAGGGGACATATGACTGATGTAGGGAGCGAAGATCAAATGACACAAAGTATCGGCTACATCGATGGCTGTTAGGGGTTGCTAGTTGAAGAAATAACTAGGAGAAAAATTCTCCTATGGGGTCACCCACTTTGGTGGGTAATACCCCATCATTCGTTGAATTCCAAGCATATGATGTACACCTATAGCCCAAGGGGAGAGCTCCTCAATCCCCAAAGTCTCAACAACCATCAATTGGAGAGAAAGTTCCTCCTTATAAGGGGAGTCTCTTCTCTCTTATAATAAAAAACATTATTTGCTAATTAACTCCATGACATGTAAAAAAAAATAATACAAAAATGAAGTAGTTAAATCCCTCCTCGATCCATGGTTGACCATGTTAAGCTATGTGGACACAAGCCTTTTTTAATGAACTTGCCTTCAACAAAAAATGGGAAGAATAATACAATGGAGTTCTCCAAGAGAGGGCATATAACTAAAAATAGGCATGATAATTTGTTACCGCTCAATCTAGCAGGGGTCCTAGGAGCGGTTCCAAAGGGGCAGTTACTAGACCCACTATCACCTCAATCAATGTCCCCTGCTCTTTACAGATTTTCACTAATGGAAGGAGTCTCGTTATGAGGAAAATCACTAAGAACGATATATCAATGATGAAAAGGTGGTGACTTCAAGAGCCCATTCATATGAGAGACCCAGATGACAAGGCTCACTTGCTCAAGAAGCAAGGTGTAAGACTCTCCAAGAAAGACTTTTAAAGGAAGCCTAGACCTAGGGATTGTTAGCTTTTGGTAGGATCGAATGTGCTCTAGCCATGAAAATTGGTGGAGAGGCTAAGGCACATGAGTTCTAAAGAACCCAGAAACCGTTTGGTGAAATTCAACCCGGATTGTATTTTATTAAAATAATTAATATTTTTAATGGGGTTCCTAAGTCTAAACTAAGGAAAATTAAAATATTAATGGGTATTAATCAAAATATGGGTGAGAATGATCTAGAAGATGGATCAAGTCATGTTTTAATCTCAGCCGTTGATTAGAGACTTAATTTCAACTGTTGAAGTTTCAATGAGAAAAGTATAAGAAAGAGGCTTGGGGTTCATTTTGAAACACACACGGAGATAACAGATTGATCGGAGTTCGATTTCTGGGGCTAGGAAGCTGAGAAATTCGAACTAGGTGATTAGTTGCAGCAGAGGGGCATGGATAGTTTGGGAGTATTGACAGAGAGGCGAAGAGAAGCTACTGGAGACAATGCAACATCTATGAGGACTGATGCTGGGCCAATCTGGTCCCACGCAGGCCAGACACAGAGCCAGAAGGGCCAACGTAGAAGTAGAAGCTGCTTTCCATGCAGAAAGCCGGAACAACCGGGAAAGCTGACATAGTGGGCAGAAGAGACAACGCATCGCTGATGCAGATCCTATAGAGCTGACACATGCCCTACGCAAGGCCAGCATAGAGCCTGTAGGGCTAACACAGGGCCTGCGTAAGGCTAGCGCAGAAGTAGCAGGGATTAGCCAGTTTTGTTGTTGGATCAACCGGAATCTGCTAGGTGGAGTGAGGTAAAACTCACTTAGTTCTTCCGCCATTATATTTTCTCTCACTGGTTTGCTGGGCGGGCAACCAACATTTGCATTCAGAATTATTGCTTAATAATAGAAAACCCTCAGAGCTACTGCACCAGTTTTCCCGTATTGAGTTTTTCCGGGCACTGTTTTGTCAAAAAATAACTGTGTGCTATGTATCTTGTTCTTTGTTCAGTTTTCTGTTTCATATAATCGAATTTAATGTTGATTTTTAATGGTACCTTGGACAAGTGGTTTCCCATGGGTTAGTCTCTACCTAGGGAAAAGTGTCCAAAATAATTCTTTTCCTAAGTGTGACTTTCTAAAGTGAAAGTGACTTTATAAGTAGTAAAGTCAATGTTAAATTATAAAGTGAAAAGTGACTTTAGACATAAAGTACAATGTGGGTACTTTATTTAATGGTGAGTTAAAATAGAAAGTGAGAATTAAATGCACATTTATTCTCATCCCTTGATCTAAATGAATCTGAGCCATTAGATCTTAGGGTTGCCCAAAAGTCATTTAGGGAAACAAAAGTGGGAAAAGAAAATATAGACTACATTCATTCTTCATGAGTAGATTGGAGAAAAGAGGTTGAGAGTTGGAGAAAAGTTCTAAAGGAGAAATTTGTTGCAACACGTTGAAGGAGTGATTTCTGGGCAAAGTTGAGCACGAAAATCAAGGCATAGAAGACAACATAAGGTGCTGAAGGAGTGATTTCTGGGCAAAGATGAGCACAAAAATCAAAGCATAAAAGACAACATAAGGTATAGTATGAACAACATTTAATGTTGTGAGCTGCACGTCGTTAGAGAGAAGTTATTGAGATTTTTTTTTGAAAAATTCATACAGTTCGTACAATGGTATGAAAGCTCGTACAGTCTATACGGAATTCATACAGTATAGTCTGTACAGTTAGTATCCGTACAATACATATTTTTAGCTTCAAATAGGCATGGAAATCGAGGCAAAGTGGGCACGATTTTCAAGGAGTTTTGGGCTAAAGAGATAAGTTGTATTTTGCTGTTTTGTTTTGTTTGCAAATGTATTTTTCCTGAACTTGAAAGATAAATAAGTTTGAAGAGCTCTCTAACAGGTTTTCTCTAGAGAAGATTGGAGGGGTTTTGCTTGGGTCTAAGTTGACCAAAAATCTGTGTATTTTTATGTGTGTTGTTTTGTTTATGTCCATATTTATTTTCAGTATGTGTTGACAGTCCCATGTGTTTTAATCTGAAAATTTCATTTCCAGAATTCTATATGTTGAATGTATGTTTATGGGAAAGGGCATTTAACTTAATGAGAGGGATAAGGTGAAATTAAAACCGGGTTGGGATTGCAAGAAACGTTTTAGTCATCAAATTTCAACATGGTATCAGAGCTACAGGCTGAAAATTGCAGTTTGAATAACAAACAGTAGTTTGGGACAACAAACAGTGGTTTGAACCACAAATTGAATTTTTGGACGACAAACTCAGTTTGGACAACAAACTGATATTTTGGGACAACAAGGTGAAATTTCACACATACTGAACTTTTGGGACAACAAGGTGTGCTGGAAAGTTCATTTCTCTATTTTCTTGGTTTTGTAAATTTTGGACAACAGTCATGGCCATGTTCTTAAGGATAGAGAACATACTGGATGGGATATCCAACTATGCCATTTGGAAGGACAAAATTCAGACAATGTTTGAGGAGGCAGTAGTTTGGGACATAGTGCGGCAAGTGGTTGTACCTCCTACTGTTGCAGATGAACTTGCTGAATCCACAAAAAATAATGCAAAGGTAAAAAGGATTTTGATGGATAGTTTGAAGGACACATATGCATATCAGATGTGGACAACTCTAACCACTCTTTATCAGAGTACCAATGTGAGTAGGAAGATGGTACTCAAAGAACAATTGAAGAACATCAGGATGACAAAGGCTGAAAGTGTAGTTCATTATCTTGGCAGGGTTAAACATGTACACGATGATTTCACTGCTATTGGTGAGGCAGTTTCACCCACAGACTTAGCCACTATAGTTGTAGCGAGACTTCCTAAGTCTTGGGAGGTCTTTGGAGATGATGTTACCTCTAGGGAGAATCTTCCCAATTGGGATAGATTCTGGGATGATTGTGTGCATCATGAGATACAAAAGACTGGCAGTGGTGGGGTGAAGATAACGGATGAGGAGGATGTGGCCTTGATAGCCAGGGGGAAGAACAAAGGGAAGGCCAAGAAAGGGACTTCATCAGATGGGGCTAAGGGAAAGAAGAAGAAGAAGAAGAAAAATATGAATATGTCCAAAGTCAAATGTTGGGCATATCAGAAGATGAGACACTATGCTGCTACGTGTCCTAAGACGAAGAACAAGGGGAAGAAGGGCACTGCAGTTTCAACAGAGGTGGAGCAATTTGCTTCACTGTTTGACAAGGACTTTGCATTTATTACGTCTACATCTAGTAGGAGTACATCATCCGATGTGTGGTACATAGACAACGAGGCTTCCCGCTATATGATAGGTGCACAAATGTTTTTTTCAGAGCTTGCAGAGAGGACACTTGATATTGAGATTGTGCTAGGAGATGACCGCACTGTGCGAGTTGTTGGTGTTGGCACTGTGACCTTTGAGAGGGAGTCTTTGCCTCCTTTGAAGGTCATGGATGTTTTGTATGTTTCGGGGATGAAGAAGAATTTGATTTCAGTGTATGCTATGAAGGAGAAGGGGTTTGACATCACTTTCTCAGGAGGGCAGGTATTGATGCTTCCCAGGTGAGCTTCCATCACTTCAGCCAAAGTGATTGGAGTCTGCTCTGGGAAACTATACAGGTTTAGTTTTTAGTTAGCAAGAGCATTGGTGAGTAGCACATTTGGTAGCACTCACACTAGTACCATCAGCAGTAGAGACTTGTGCGAGTTATGGCATAGGAGGATGGCACATATGCATCATGGAGCTTTGAGAGTACTGAGGGAGATCACCACTGGAGTTCCCGATTTCAATGTTGAGCATTATGAGGTCTGCAGAGGGTGTGCTTTGGGCAAGTACACCAAGTTACCATTCCTAGCGAGCAATAACAGATCTATAGGTATACTAGACTTGATTCATACTGATGTTAGTGGTCATATGTCTCATGTGCCTTTGGGTGGTTATGAGTATTATGTTTGTTGACACCTAATCCTCACGATTGGATGAATTTATGTAAATAGTTAAATTAGGAATGTGAACAGTTATCAGGAGATGAACTGAGCAGTCACACCCTTTTGTATATAACAATAACATACCTAATGAAATGAATCGAATCAGTTTTACTGCCTATTGGAGTTACTGCCTAGCCTGACATGGTATCAGAGCCAATTCTCAAAATAGTTGTAACTCCCTTAATTTTTTGCTACTGACCTGAGTACTGTTCTGACTGAGCGCTGTCATAAAACAATAAAACGTTCCCCTCTGCGTTGTGTTTCATTGCCTCAACGCCTCTGTCCTCTGCGTTGTGTTTCATTGCCTCAACGCCTCTGTCCTTTGCGTTGTGTTTCATTGCCTCAACGCCTTTGGTGCCTCCACGCCGGATTACTTTGGTGCGTCTGCGTTTTTGAAGAACGCCTCTGTCCAGAGCAGAAGGCAGACAAACGTTTTCGGCGTATTGGTATTGCGTTTTTACTGTGTTATTTCGTTGGTAGTATTACCATGACTATGTATTAGTGTGGTATCACACCGCTCCTCCTTGTTGCTTGGTTAACGTCCAGATGGTTATCAACACGAATGAACGCTGTATGGTGATATGTTACATTGAATGCTGTTGAATTGACTGTGTATACTTCCCTCCCATACCACCGGTTCTCAAACAGTTGCGATACCACAGTTAACCCCACAATACTGCCTCTCCAAACCACATTGTCCTGTTATATAATCCTGCCATATGGTGTGTTTCCCAAGTTTGAATGGTATTCAGATGGTGAATGGTGTGTTCGTTGAAATTATCGTGGAATCGCTCCGCCCTTCAGGCCCCGTTGTTTGGGTACACTGTCGCGCATCAAAGCATCCTGCTCAAATAAGTTTTGAATGCTTCCTGGTGATTTTGTTTGGTTACCAGCGCAATTTTTTAAATTACTGTTCAGATTGGTGCGATACTCTTTTTACATGAAAACATTGGTGCGGTGACCAACATATGTTCATGTGTGTAAGAATAATAATATATTATATGGAGTGATAATATATTATTTTGAATAAAAAAAAGTGAATGTGACATGAAATTCATTAAGTTTTTTATGGCGATATGTTATGTGGTATAAAAAAAAAACATATATGGGTATATGGAAGGTATAGCATATATATTTGAGAAGTGGAAGGTATAACATATAT